>JAHIAM010009207.1:0-22866 GCA_021605205.1 Aegilops longissima
GCCCTCCGAGGCGAGCCCCGAGCCTTGCTCAAGGAGGCCAGGCGCGCCTTCCTGTCTTGACAGAGGAGGTGTCCCACAGGCAGTAGCGCGACCTTTGTGGGGCCTGGCTCTGAGGGTCGGGCAGGCGATGTCTTCTTCTTCTTAGGAGCAGCCTCGGGAAGCCTCCTGCTCTCTGTGATCGGGTCTTCAATGTGGTGGCTTGAAGCAGCGCTCGGGGAACACTGTGCGTCTCTCCTTCCGCGAGGCATAGTGATGACTCCACCGCTTCACAGGCATCTTGGGGACATTGTGGCCGTGATGAGTCACGGCCATGAATTGGAGAGCTGGGTACCGAGGAGGGCATTGTCACGATAGGTGAATGTGATGACGTCGAAATCAATGAGCTCGGTCGCGGTAGTTATCGCGTGTCGAAGGTGGCAGGGAAGCGGTTCTGCCCTATCGGGCTGTGGAGCCATCAGTCACTCCGGAGAAAGATTTGGTTAGGTTGAAGCTGATTGTATGGCACTTGGAGATTGTTGAATGTCTCGGCCAGACGGGACATTGAGCCCTGGTCCGCCATCGATGAAAGTCTGGTGACTTGCACATTCTTGATGATTGGAGAGACAAAGCATCGGAGGACTCCGGCTGTGGCTGCGCACTTGAGCTGATCCGGCCCGAGCTGAATGTGATGGTGATGGCTGACCACAGTAGCGTGGCTTCGAGCACAGGGAGGACTGCATTCGCCGGCGGGTGAACTGCTTGAAGATCTTGGCGGGGGGTTTGGGCTTGAGCTCCGCCCAGGGCGTAGCGATTCTGCGGCAGCTCTGGAAGCCCTGACCCCTAAATCCTGATGATGGTCTTCATTTCTCCTTGGCCCGGACGGAGGGGCCCATGTTGCCTTGTGGGCGATCCTCATGAGGCCGATCCTCCGGCCTACCTCGCGGGCGGGTCCTCAACCTCCCTCGCAAGGCTGATCACTGCCGACTTTCCTCGCGGTCGGTCACGCCACCCTTGGCGAGAGCCGCAGTCTTCCCATCGTCCTCCACCTCTCCTCCTCCTCCTCGGCCATAGCCCGTCCAGCTCTGCGCATCGGGCGTCGGCCGGCTGCCAAGTCCCTTGCGGCCTGAGCTCTTGGCATTCATTGGTGTTGTGGGTGTAGGAGGTCATGGTACCTGCGGTGCCGACGGCCTTGTGGATGACTCAGGTGATCCCTTCCCGCTTGGTGTCGGATTCTGCTGCAAGCCACGGCAGCCTGCGCTTCCGTCCTTGACCTTGGGCTTCTTTTTTTCGATTTGACGGCGGCGGCTTCGAGAAGGAAAGGCGTCCTTCCTCAACCTGGCGCAGTAGTCGTAAGTTGAACAGCTCGAGGATGTGCATAGGTCTTCATGGATCGCGAGCTCTTCCTTCATCTTGACGTCACGCTTTTATCCGCAGAAGGCTGGGATGATGGCCTCCTCGGACACCACAGGGATCTTAAAGGCGGCGTTGTTGAAGCGTTGGATGAACTTTGCGGGTCTCCACGGCTGTTCGCTTGATCTTGGCGCCAAGTCACTCATGGCGGGGAGCGATCGCGGAGTGCCTTGGAAGTTGGCGATGAATGGTGCGCATCTCATTCCGGGAGAAATTATGCGAGAGCCGGTTCAGGAGTCGAGTGCGGGCACCGCATCGCCTTAGCGCCATGGGAAACCAGTTTGCCATGACCTTCTAAATCTCCGTTAGCAACTTGATGCCCAGCTCATAGAGCTGGAAGAACTCGCGGGATCGGTAGTGCCATTGTAGCATGGGGGCAGGTGCGGCTTGAACTTGCCCGGCCAGCCTACGCTGCGCAGCTCCGCGGTGAAGAGCAGCAACTGCGGTGTAGCCACAGGAGGCCTTTGGTGACGAGAGAGCTTGATCTTGGAGGTCTTTGTGCCTTGCCGCCGGAAAGCAGCTTGGGGTAAATGGCGTCTTTGGAGCGAGGCCTTGATCGTGGCGGGCCCGTGCTGGGAACACTCGGGCAGCTTCTTGGGGGCGAGGACCTCTTGGCAGCTCTTCTCTTGCTTGTCTCTGGCGCGGATGGAGTGGGTTCGCCAGGCCCACGCAGCCTTGGGAGCCAAAGCACCTTCTTGAGGGGGCGGCGGGGCACCCCGGCTTCATCGCCAGCGCGCAGGTGGAAGCGCGATTGCAGCGGAGGGATGGCGCGGTGGAGCCCCAGTGGTGCTGACAGGCTTCCGGTGATGCGGGCGAGCCACTCATCATCAAAGTCGTCGGTAGGACAGTGGTCACAGAGTTCAGCGCCCGAAGCAGCGGCGTCGCCTTTACGTCGCAAAGGCAGCAGACGGGCATGGGACGAAGAACCAGTTGGCGTCGGCTGACGGGGTGGCGGTGCGGCCTTCTCGCCGCACCGAGATCTGAAGATGGCCTTTGCTGCTCGTTCCCGCCGGGCGGTGGCGGCGTTAGCTGAGCGGCAGAGGAAAAGCGAGGCGACCACCAAGCAGGAAGCCGTCTGGGTAGCCTTGATAGCGAGGCGACCAGCGCTTCGGCCAGACTCGACAGCGTCGACATGGATCGCGGTGGCGAAGAAGCAGGCGGCGGAAGCAGATGCTGGTGCACCTACTGGCGCGCCAAATGTCGGTTCGGGTTTCGGCAGACCCTCTGGATTCGAACTACTGGGTGCCTTGGAGATCACACCTCCAACCTATCTAATCTAAATCGCCTCACAAGGATCTAAACTACACGAAGAACAACCACGAGAGGACATAGGGGTTTATCTTGTTGGGGCCACCATTGTGGTGTAATAACCTAGTCCGATTGTGTGGTGTGGTGGATTGCCTCTGGGCTGATGATGAGCAGTACAAGGAAGAACAACCTCATGAGGGGCTGTTCTTGAGCTGTGCGATGAACTTCTAGGGGAGTTCAGGTCGCCTCTCTTTCTCTCTCTCTAAATGCCGATCCTCTAGATCTGGTCTCAATCTCTCTATCCTTCTAGATGCTAATCCCGAGATACCCCCTTGCCTTGGTGGTGGCTGGCTCTATTTATAGTGGGAGGCCTGGGCCTCTTCCCAAATATTGGCGGGGGGGCGCCAACAATTGGCCATTTGAAGGAACATCTAGTACACTTATCTGACTAAATCGGTCTTCACTTGCCAAGACTCGGCGGTGGCCCGGCTTGGGCTCCGGGATGACCTCCTTCCTGCCATTACTGCTGGTCTTGGTCTTGTTGCACGAAATGGTTGCCTTTGCCTAATGCCTTGGCCTGCGCTTGCCTCCTTTGCCCCAAAGGGAAATGAGGACCGCTGCAGGCTGGCGCCGCTTTGGCGCCTCGGTCGTCATGGCTTGTGTCATAGGCACCTCGTGATACCCACCTTGATCTCTCCGCCTCCTCATGAGCCAGCTGTGAGCCCGTGCACGAGAAGCTTCACATCGTCCATACGAGGCTTGGCCCCTCACGAGGGTCTTGAGCTTGTGTTGATGAAGATGGGCGTCTTGGGCCACCCCTTGAGCCAAAGCCTTTGCAGGCGCGGCGAGGCAAATCTGGGTACCCCGTTCCCGAGGCAAGCGAACCTGCCAAGAGCAATGCACAACTAAACTTCTTGAGTACCAACCTTATGGTAAGGTAAATATAGATCGATGTGTAGAAAATGGAGGGCAAGGAAAATAAGCTTTGCAGTGATGGTACATGAACAACTACACTGTCAATATAAGTACAGCGATAAGGACAGCATGTACTTACAAGAACAATGCGAGCTAAAAAAATTCATTGGCATTGGATATATTATACACTAATGTAACCATTCATCTGAGATCAAATAATTTGGGCGAACAATTGATAAGCAAGATATCATGCATACTGCTATCACATAATGAACCGGTATGTATGCAAGTCACGGTGATACATGACAACGAGTACTAACAAGAGCAAAAGCAGCGGGCAGCATATTTGCGATATCACTGTCGTTCTTTTCAAACGGAATTCTTCTTTGAGCAGATTTCCTGCAAAAAAGATCCGTAAGGCACATGCGGAAAAGTAGAAAGTTCAAATTGTCATGTGATTTCATAGACAATACCTCATCCACGAGGAGCGAGACCGATGCATAACAAGGTTTTTCCATTCAATGTCTTCTAAATTTAGCATAGGAGACTTCACCGGAAATTCGTTTATAGACTTGCCATCAAAGTGTGATTTCCTCAGGTAACACCGATACTGCTGCAATGCTTCCTTGAAAAGCACAAGCAAGCTTTGCTCGTCATGACTATCCAGATTGACCCTCGCCTAGTTACGAAAATGTAATGTAAAACATTGATGTGTTCGATCAATGAAAGCAGGAATATAATAACCATGAATAATAGCACTTACGTATGTTGGACAGGAAGATGTGAAAATGGTGTTTGTCTTCACTATAATCTTCCCATGATAGGAATATATGCGTAGTCCCTAACAACATTAAGAATTGTCTTTAAAGCTGGGAATAAATGGAATGGGGTTCCAATCTGCAGGAATTGGCCGTCTCTGCGGTTGGGATAGGTCTTGACGGTGGACTTGTTGTACTTTTTTTTGCTGGAGTGGGATTTTTTACGTGAATGCGGCTGGTGCTATGGCAAATGAAATCGGTACACCTTTCTTGGAGTGCAGGTCTGTGTGGTGGGGCTAGTGGTGTGGCTAGTGAAGTATGGAGTGCAGTCTGTTTGAGTCGGTCCTATGTTTTGTATCCTTTGGTTGTACAGCCAATATAAGTGAAAGCGTATCTGATTTCTCCGGCACCACCACGTTTTCAAGGACTTTGCTGGTGCTCCTTGAGTTGAGCAATCACCCTCTTCCTTTTGATGTACGATGCACAAGAACATCATTTGAGTGGAAAAACATGGTATGATGGCGAGATGGAATATGTATTGATAATGGATGGGCATGGCATCTCGAGTTATATGATGAGTAAACTAAGCGAGATGGCGGTGCAACAAAGTAGAAGAAATGCAAGACAACATATGCAAGATCTGGCATAATCAATAAAACCTTGCCAAATTAGAACGGAGCACCTTGATGGGTGAACAGGACGGGCTATGCCTTTGACTCCTCGAGGTTAGAATAGTCATTAGGATGATATTACGAACAAGAATCAACAATTGGGGCGTCTGAGATTTCATTGCTTCGAATGGCACTCAATGCCTTGGTGCCAATTTGTAAGTCATTGCATGTTCACAATATTCTTACGATGCACGTTCTGATATTCTTTGTAATTAGCATATAATATCGAGAACCATGAAAACATAAATAGTTGTGAGATTATCTTTGTAATGCGAGATGATATTCTAATATAAGGCGCCCACAAAGCACTTATGTGCTATCCACTGGATTACGATGAGAGAGAGCTCATGTGTGCTGTAATATAGTGCGTGCATTTATATAATCGCTTTACAAGTACACAAAAATAGGCTCAGAAGTAAGGATAGCTGGTAGATGATAGGTTCATAATATATTGTATAGAGAGTTTATTGCCAAACCATGATAACAAGAGCACACATCAACTAGGCAGATCATAGTGTACATAACAAGGGTACACCATAACCACGATATATAAATCGGAAAGTGGAGTAGCTTGAAAATACGGTGTTGTATTGCGCTAGTAATTGAAAGCCTATCGATCGCGTACTGAGCCAGCTCTATCGGACATGGTAAAGAAGAGCAAGCAGATTTTGGATAATAAAATGTTGGTTGCCCGATTGCCCACATGATGAGAACAGGCGCATTAAGAATGCAACTCCGGCTGTCTCGACCATTTCAAGTGGTTGGATGAAGATCCTATGTCTCTAACCCTTCTTCTTCCTCGTCTCTGATTCTTCCCATACAAAACACCGCCTGCGGGCCGCCGTCCGGGACCACGGCCCCACCGCATGTGTTCCTCCGCCACCCACCCCCCACACGCGCCCCAACCCCCACCGCGTGAGTTTTCTTCGTTGGTGAGGCCCCCAACCACAGAGGCCCTTGATCCCTTTCCAGCAAACTCGTGACTCTGAAAAATCGTGACCCAATTTTGAAATTTAGTCTCTGTGATTTAACTAGTGTGGAATATAAAGGGAAAACCATAATCATTGGGAGTATAGTGTTGGCGTGCCATGGCGGATCTGAAGGTGCAAAGAACAAAGCAACCATAGCCAAGACAAAAATCGAGTAAGCGATTGGCGATCTATTTTCTTGCTGCAATAAATAAGTTGAGCGAATCTGAAAAGAGTCACGCCTCACAGTGCGGCGCCGTGTCTGCATCTGGCGAGAATTTCAGCGGTGCTGCAGTAGCGATAGCTGTCGGCGTGGAAGCAGATCTAGGAGGGTGAGCGGTGGCGGTAGAGTGCGGTGGGCCAGGAGCGATTCGTAGAGGCGGCGCCCGGCAAGGTGGGCGGCAATGAGGATGAAGCGAGAGACGGGATGCAAGGATCCCGGTCGAAAAGCGTGGATGAGAGAGTCGATCTCTTGTAATGGGCCAATGGCGTCGGTGCTCGGCTCGGCATGGTGGAGGAGGGCGGTGGATGGGGTGGCGGACGGCGGCAGACGGAGGAGGTTGGGGTGGAGAGGGTGTTTTGGTGCCACAGATCTGAATGGGGAAAAGGGAGGTAGAGGAAGGGGAACCATGTATTCAGTAGCGCTTGTCTCAAATCGAGAAATTACAAACTTAGCCCCGTTTCAAATTTCTACTACATCACAACAACATTAGTCGGTTGGGGATAGGGCGGTAATCTCGCATACACGAATATTTGCCGGCGAGTTTGTTTTTAGCGCCCACCGTTTATGAATATGAATCGGGAGAAGTCGATTTAGCGAGGACACACTTGTGTTTTGGCGCCACCGTGTATGAATCCGGGTGAGGCGGTTCACGTCATGTTTGGGTGAAGTACAAACCTACCCTATCGAAACCTATAGAAATCCAGCGAGATAGGCTTTGCATGGCGAGGGATAGGCGGTAGTTATTTCCATCTACATGATTTTGGTTTGGGGTGGTTCTGCGACTTTCCTTCGTTCAAATTTTGCGAGTGCGTTTACGTGTAACTCAGGTCGAATCCCGTTTGTATTCTATTTTTTTGAGTAGGATCCATCTTCAATTGGAATTACATTCTATATACATCATTTTTTATATATACTTTCAAAAGCACAACACCATTTATACATAAATATGGTTTACAAATGGCATGATCTCAGATTCATAAGGTTGTATCCATCAATTTGGATTTTCAAATATTTGAAACCACTTTATGTTTGAAATCAATGTATGCATTCCTCGCTTCTTGTCTCCAATTAATGTGTGTTTCATGCGGGTTTTTTACTTCTCAAACATGTATAATGTGTTTCACACACATAACATATAGTGTAATCCCGTTTAGACATTAATTGCATATAAACCATGCATTGTTTGTAATTGAAGAATCTATGGATCACGAATATTGATAAACTATATAACATTACACATGTGCCCCAAATTCAAATGAATATGCATGTTTGATACACCAATTTGCATTATGATATTATCGATGTAAATGATCTCCGGTTTAAATATTTGAATCCCCTTTAATGCAGGATATTAGTCTCATATAGCTATCACTCATGCTTATATAGGACTATCTCTGCGGACCTATCTGCGTTCATCGTCTCTCGAATTATCTCGTGCTACTGTATGTAGACAAAAATCTTTTATCTTAAGTAACACACTAATGGTACTCTCTCCCTGGACCTTCATCACTCTATCTCTCTTTAAGTATATCTCGCTCCCTGCTATGTGTCTCTAACTATGATTCTCCATGTGGAATCCCTTTCTCTCACACAAACACAAAACTTTGTCTCCAGGGTCTCATTTCTCTCTACTATTCCCATGTGTGCCACTCGCACCCCTCATCTGAGATGTCTTTCGCTCCTTAGATATGAGAACCTATGACTCTTCCTCTTCAATATCTCTTTCTCACACACAAACACAAACTCTGTCTCGAGGGTCTCATATTTCTCCATTTTCTCTTGTATGTCGCTCCACACACACTCTCTCCCTAGAGATATCTTGCATTCCCTCATATGTCTCTCTAGCTATCACTCTCGTTGTGAAATATCTTTCTCTCTACATGAGACACAAAACTCCGTCTCTCTGGATCTCATTTCTCTATGATATCTGTTTGTATGTGACTCACATGAAACCTCTCTCTATCTCTCTCACACCCACACATAACTAACCTTGATCCACTCGGCTCCTATCTCTACACACACTAGCTAGCATCTTTATCTTTCTATTTATCTGTTTCTCCATCAACCTTCTTTCTCGCCCTCCTCTTGATTCCTATCACACTTTTACATATGTTTCTCTCTACATGCATTCAAGTGCCCGCTCACACATATATAACTTCACCCTTTGAACCACCCGGCGGTCATCTCCAACACCCAAACTAGCGGATGTCCCTCTAGCTAGCATCTCCATCTCTGTGTCTTCTCGGATTTCGGTTCAGCCGGACCCTTTCTTTCGAACTGCTGGGGTGCCTTGCGGAGATCCAACCCTCCACACGTCTCGTACCTCCTGCATATCATGGGGACCTAAACTACTAAGAAGAACAACACAAGAGGCCTTAAGATTTATACTAGTTCGGGCCACGTTGTGGTGTAATACCCTACTCTAGTTTGTGGTGTGGTGGATTGCCCACAGGGCTATTGAGGAGCTTGAGTCTGAGGGAAGAACAGCCTCATGAGGTCTATTCTTGGTGGGTGTGATGAACTGCTAAAGTGGTATCCGTCGCTCTAGCTTGAGGATCGGGTCTCTCTCTCTCTGGATTCTGCTCGTCCTTATCCTTGCGATCCCTCGATCGATCGATCCCCTACTCCCAGTGTGGCTACTCCTATTTATAGGCGAAGGCCACAGGCCTCTTCCCAAATGTTGGCCGGAAGAGGCGCCAACAATTAGCCATTTGAGAACGGAACAGCAGGTACATTTATCTGACTAAAGTTGGTCCTCACTGCCAAAGGCTTTGGTGATGGCCTTTTGCTTAGGATCACGATGACTCCCTTCCGGCCGTTGGGGCTAGTCTTGGTCTTGTTGCACCGAAATGGATGCCTTTGCTTGATGCTCTCGCTGCGCTTGCTCCCTTTGCACCAAAGAGGAAAGGAGGGGCCTGGGCAGGCTGGCCTTACCCGGCGCCCTTGGTAAATCACTGGCTTGCGTCATGGGCACCTCACGAGGTACCTGCCTTGAACTCTCCGCCTCCTCATGAAGCCCGGCTTGGCGAGGCCGTGCTGAGAAGCTCCTTGTCGTCCGCCCGCAATCTGGCCCCTCATGAGAGTCTTGAGCTTAATGTAGATGAAGATGGGCTGTCACAGGCCTCTTTTGGAAGCACCACGCCGCCGCAGCGGCGAGCAAATCTGGGGACCCCGTTCCGGAAGCATGCCTGTAGCCCCGGGCCTGGCCAGCGCTGGACTTAGCCCGTGCGAGGCGATAGGGCAAGTCTGCCGAGCGTCGCGGGCCCCTAACAGCCTTTCTGCGGCCTTAGGCGCCAGCGTGGCGATTGATTAGACAGCGTCGCCTTGCTCCCCCGACGCCTTGGTGCCGCCACGACTCAGCGAGTCCTGCATGCGAGTTGGTCATGATGATCGGTGATACGTGGTGTGACCGTGAGTTGGCAGCCGCCCGGCTATAAGTACTGAACGCGTGCATCCCTTCCATTCTATGCTTACGCTTCTCCTCTTCCTCGTCTCGTCTGCGGTTGCCATGGCTCCGATCTGCCGTTTCTCCGGGGAAGAAGGGAAGGAAGGCTCCTCAAGAGGATCTGACCCGCTCCCCCAAAAGCGGCTTGCCCTCTGATGTCGGGCGGGGCGCCCTTGAGGCGCCCATGCCACGAATGCGTCTTGGCCGCCACAAAGTTTCCTCTTCCTTATGCAGCATAAATTGGTAGCCACTGAAGGAGGTGACGCTGGCGCCAGGCAGCGCCAGCCGGCAGCCGCCCGGCAGTCACGAGTGTCGTCTTCCCCATGGAGTCACGCCGGGAGCTCTGCCCGGCTTCGTGCTTGGCGTCCGCGCCTCCTAAGTCTTGGATTCATCTTCCTTCTTTCTTCGCCTCCCGTCGTCCCGTGAAGAGCCCCTAGGACTCAGCTGCGGCCGCCCGGCTCACAGCACCCTGCGACCAAGGCGGAGGTCAGCGATGGTTGCCCCAGGCGAGTCTTCATGACTCGAGGTGGGGCGAGGTCTCCGGCGAGTCTGCCCGGGACCGGCGCCCTCACGATCCACACAGGTGCGGCGGATGCTTGGTGGTGTCCTTCAAGGTCTTGGCGGAGGCTTGGTGGAGTCTTGCCCCTTGGAGAGGTGGTCGAGGTCTGCCGTGGTGGTGAGCGGAGGCCAGCCAGCCACTCCTTGGCAGCTTCTCGAGGCGGCGGGCAGGCGCGGAGGATCAGCGACTCCGCCCGAGCTCTTGGCGATGCGAGGAGCCGGGCGGCGATAGCTCTGAGCCTCCGAGCTGCGCAGCTCCCGGGAGGCGAGGCGAGCTCGTCGAGTCGTCGCCGCCCACATTCTGGATGGGGTTGGCTCCGGACGGGTGGCCCTATTGATGATGGCGTCTGCGGCTGTGGTCCCTGTAGATAGGACTCCTTAGGATTCGCGTCTTTTTGTTCCTGCGAGGCCAAGAATGTACCCAGTGAGGGCTTAAGATATTTGTAACCGTTTGTCAATATGATCCTTATTGTGAGGCAATGTGGGATGCTCATTCCGTTCTAGCTCAGTTTCTTCCTTCCGGACCTCGTGAGGGCTTGGTGCTCTGTGCCAGGCAGTCCCGATCCCAAAGGCGGCTTGGCCGTCGGCACTGGTATCTGCGAATCGCGTCACGATGGTAAGGCGGGAGGTGGCGGCCGGTCCGGTAAGAGCCTCAGGTCGCGATGCTCGGGGATCCCCTTGGTGCTCAAGCAGCCATCATTCGGTGAAAAAGAGGCGGCGTTGCTAGCGGAGTTGCATTGATGTGAGGGGATGGTGTTGCGATGGCTGAGTGTGTCCAGGAGGGTGACTTATCTCGAGGTCGGGGACAATGCTTCAGTGCGGCGCCGGTCCGGTGCCTTGGCGTGAGCGAGAGGTTGCGTGGCGAGGTCGTTCGTGCTCCTTAGATGGACCCTGCGGGTTCACCACAAAAGAACAAAAGAGCTCGCCGTGGCGATCGTTAATCTGCCGTTAGTTGCTTTGGAGGCGGGCGAGAGGCCTCGCATGAGGTGTTAGTCGAGCGCGCCGTGAGCTGCTTGAACACAGAAGCCCTACCTCAGCAGCAGGTTGCGCTGGCTCTGCAGGCCTTATCTTGAGTGTGCTCCTGCAAATTTGGCGAGATGCCGGTGCTCTACATCTTGGTCCCGGCTCTCGGGCTGGTCTCGACCATCGTGGCAAGCCAGTCGCGATGCCATGGACAAGACCGGAGGGTGAGGGCGGAGAGCGGTAGGAGCCACTGAGTCGCGATGCTCGGGCACCCCCTTTACTTGCGCAAGCTAGGTTGAATGACACAACTCTCGTCCTCCGGGTCCCGGCTCTGGGCTGGTCTCAACCGTCGGCAGCAAGCGAGTCGCGATGCCATGGACAAGACCGGTGAGGTCAGGAGAGCGATGAGAGCCACAGTCGCGATGCTTTCGGCCTTGCCCCCTTGGCATAAGCTGGTGGGCCTTAACAACTCTCGTCCTCGGGTCCCGGCTCTCGGGCTGGTCTCAGCCGTCATTGGCAAGCCAGTCAGCGATGCCATGGACAAGACCGGTGAGGGCGGAGGAGCGGTAGGAGCCACAGTCGCGATGCTCGGCACCCCCCTTTAACCATAAGCTGGATTAGATAGGCGAAACTCGTCCTCGGTTCCGGCTCTCGGGCTAGTCTCGATCGTCGCTGGCAAGCAGGTCGGCGATGCCATGGACAAGACGGAGGTGAGGGCGGAGAGCGGTAGGAGCCATGGTCGCGATGCTCGGGCACCCCCTTTAGCGTGCATGAGCTTTACGCCACCGGGAAAAGGCACCAAATAACAAGCATGGTGGAGCGAGCATAATCCTAAGGAAGCGCGGAAGGATACATGCAGCTGGGACTGCTGGCGGCTTAGGGATGATGCAGCCGAGGGCACCCCAACAGGATAAGCTAAGACATGAAATAAAAGGGGTACATGCAGCGAGGGGCGGACCCCTGGCACAGGAATAATCGGCCACTGAAGGCGCTCCCAGCGGAAATAAAACTTAAAGATGTCACTGGTGATGTTGGGGATGAAGGGTTGTTGATGTGGCAGACTTCGGTGGGCGCTGGGAGCCGATCCTCCACGAGCCCCAGGCCAGGGGGCCTCGGGAGGCTCGGGCCTGAGGCGGCTCCTCATGGAGCCCATCTCCATCTCACTTGAGGTGCAGTGTGCTGACCTCTTGAGCCTCGGGATGGTCCTCATGAAACGCTGGTTTTGCCAGCCCGCGTTTGTGAGGCCATAAGGCATGCGTCACGTGGTGTGGGCGGACCCTCTGGCGTCCCACTCGCGAGGGCAGGCGCTCTTGAGATCTGGCTCGGTTGATCCACTGGTATGTCGTCTGAGCCTTGCGTCCACCATCCTCGCGCTGGATGGGGGCCCACAGTGAGTGGCGAGCTGCCCCTCATGACCCTTGACTCCCTGTAGCTCTGAATGGCCTTGGCGATGAACTCTTGAGGGTTGTCCTCCTGGTCTTGCTCACTGCTTTGCCGGAAGCGTGTGGCTCACGCCTCCACGTGGTGCCCAGCGCCCCCTCGAGACCTTAGGCGTGGTGGTGGCCCTCGAGAGGCCGAGCCACTGAGAGGAGAGGCGTCCAGGCGGCTTTCCTATCTGCGATGGAAGGAGCTCCCCACAGCCGGTCACGGACCACGAGGGCTGTCTCTTGAAGAGCCGGGCGGTCGATATCTTCTTCTTCTTGGAGTGCGGCCTGGGGAGGCCTCACCTTTCTTGTGGCTGGAGTCTTCCCGGCGATGCGGCTGAAAAGCTTGCTCCGGGGAGCACACTGCGTCTCTCTCTTCACGAGACGCGTGATGACTCCACCGGCTTCACGGCATCTTGAGATGTTGTAGCCATGGTGGATTCTGACCATGAACTTGGCAGCGCTGGGTACACAGGATGGCGTTATATCAGCCGGTACGAATGTGGCGACATCCAAGTCGATGAGCTCGGTGTAGTAGTTGTCGCGGGCCCAGAAGGTGACGAGAAGGTGGACCTGCCCGATCGGGACCGTGGAAGCGGTCGGTGACTCGGAGAAAAGGCTTGGTTGGTAGAAGCGGTATGAGCGCAGAAAATTGTTGAATGTTTCCACAGGACGGGGCGTTGAGCCCTGCTCCGCCGTCGATGGGTCTTGGTGACCAACCGTTGTTGATGATTGGGGAGCAAAGCATCGGAGAACTCCGGCTGTGGCTGCGCACTTGAGCTGATCGGCTGGCTGAGCGTGATGGCGCTGCGCCGACCACTGACGGCGAGCGCGTGGACTCGAGCTTGGGAGGACTGCATTCCGCCGTGGGTGAACTGCTTGAAGATGCGATGAGAGGCTGGGGCTTGAGCTCCACCGGGATATAGGCGATCGCCGCGCTTCACAGCTGCCACCCCTCGTCCGATGGCGGTCTTGACTCTCCTTGGCGGCGGTGGCAGCGGAGGGAGGCCCGCGTTCCCTTGCAGGCGATCCTCACGAGGCTGATCCCTCCGGCCTCCCTCGCGGTGAGGTCTTGCCGATGGTCCTCGCGAGGTTGGTGGCGCCACCGCTTGGCCGCAGACGCTGATCTTCAGCGTCCTGCATTCCTTCCTCCTCCTCGGCACGTAGCCGGTCGGCTGCGCTCAAGCGTCTGCGATCCTTCCTTCAGCGCCGCGGCCTGGAGCTCTTGACATTCATTGGTGTTGTGGGTGTGGAGATCGTGGTACCGCATGCCCGGCTGCCCTTGGAGGACTCGGGCTGATCTACGCCTCGCTTGGTGTTTGGTTGGCTGCGAGCACGGCAGCCCCTTGCGCTTGCGTCCTTGGCCTTGGACTTCTTCTCTTGAGGATCCATGGCGAGGCAGCTCGAGGAGGGCGCCCCTCCTCGATACAGCGCACTTAATCGCCAAGTTGAACAGCTCGGGAGGTGCAGAGATCTTCATGCATCGCCGACTCCTCCATCTTGACGTCAGCGCACATTCGGAGAAGGAAGAGATGATGGCCTCCTCCGTCATCCTAAAGGGATCTTGGTAGCAGCGTTGTTGAGGCGCTGGATGTACTGCAGGGGTTTCCCCGGCTGCTTGATTAAGCGCGTATAAGCTCACGGCGGTGGCTGGTCGTGAGTACCTTGGAAGTTGGCGATGAGCGGGTGCGCATCTCGGCCCGGGAAGAGATCGTGCACAGGGCGGTCGAGAGGCAGTCACGGGCCCTGTCCTTGGCGCCATGGGAAACCAGTTACGCCATGACCTTTTCATCCCACATTGGCAGCCTCGATGCCCAGCTCGTAGAGCTGGAGGAACTCCGTAGGGTCGGCGGTGACGTCGTGGCGAGGAGGCAGGTCCGGCTTGAAATTTGCGGGCCATGCGGCTGCGTGCTTCCGGAGGTGAAAGCGCGGCAGCCCGCCCGTGGCAGCGGGGGCCTCGGGCCGGCGAGCTTGGTCTTGCAGGCCTCCGCACGCGGCTTAGGGCAGCGCAGGTCCAGCGTCTTTGGAGCGAGGGCGGGCAGCTTCTTGCGAGGCGAGAACTTCTTGGCAGCTCTGCTCTTCCTGCGCGGCGCGCTGGCCGGGCAGGTTCCGCCCGAGGCCCCAGCATATGGAACCAAAGTCGCCGCGGTAGCGAAGCGGAAGTGCAGTGCAGCCGGAGCGGATGGTGCGAGGTGCGCCTCCGCAGCGTGGACGAGGCTTCGGCGACCGGTCGAGCCATTCTTCGTAAACGTCGTCAGCGGAGGCGGTAGCGCGAGAAGCTCGTTAGCGCGATGAAGTGCGGCTCGGGCCTCCATAGCAGCGAAGGCTGGCGTGGCGAAACCAGCGAGGGGTGGCGAAGGCGTGGCGGTGCGGCCGTCCCGCCTCATGGGCAGGTCTTTGGGGCGATACTTGCTGCTCGTTCCCGCGGGGCGATGGTAAGCGTTGTGATGAGCGTGAACAGCGAAGGCGCCCGCCGCCAGGGAGCCGTGCTGAAGCGACATGGAGGCGAGGCGGCTCGGCGCTCAGTAGCGGGCGACAGCGTCGAGACATAGTTGCGGTGGTCGGGGAAGAAACGAAGCGGCGAAAGCGAATTCAGCGCACCCTACGGCAAGCCAAATGCCAGGATTCGGGTTCCGGCAGACCCTTAGAGGTTCGAACTGCAGATGCGCCGGAGATCCAACCTCCACCATCTCGTACCTCGCCCGAATCGCGGGGACCTAAACTACTAAGAAAGACAACAAGAAGGCGCAGAATTTATACTAGATTCGGGCCACCATTGTGGTGTAATACCTAGTATAGTTTGTGGTGTGGTGGATTGCCCGTGGGGCTATTGAGGAACGATCTGAGGGAAGAACAGCCTCGCGAGGATTCATTCTTGGTGGGTGTGATGAAGCTGCTAAGTGGTATCCCGTCGCTCTAGCTTGAGGATCGGGTCTCTCTCTCTCTCTCTCTCTGGATGCTCCTCGTCCTTATCCTTGCGATCTCGATCGTCGATCCCCTACTCACGAGTGTGGCTACTCCTATTTATAGGTGAAGGCCACATGCCTCTTCATAAATGTTGGCGGGAGGGCGCCAACATTTAGCCATTTTGAAGAACAGCATGTACATTTATCCCGACTAAAGTTGGTCTCGCTTTGCCAAAGGCTCTGGTGATAGCCGCTGCTTGGGCTCCACGATCACTCCCTTCCGGCCGTTGGGGCTGGTCTTGAATCTTGTTGCACGAAGCGGATGCCTTTGCTTGATGCTCTCGCTACTCGCTTGCTCCTTTGCACCAAAGAGGAAAGGAGGGGCCTGCTACGAGGTGGAGCAAACGTGGCGCCCTTAGTTTATCACGGCTGCGTCATGGGCACCTCATGAGTACCCTGCCTTGAACTCTCCGCCTCCTCATGAGCCAGCTGGCGAGGCCGTGCTTGAGAAGCTCCTTGTCGTCCAGCCCATGATCTCAGCCCCTAGCGAGGGTTTTGAGCTTAATGTAGATGTAGATGGGCTGTCACAGGCCTCCTTTGAAGCCACTTGTGAAGCAGGTAGAACAAGTCAGGGACCCCCATTCTTAGAAGCATGTGCAGTATCTATCTGTAGTTTCTCCGTCAACATTTATTTCTCTACGACGGTCTTGCTTCCTATCACCCACACTATATATGTCTCTTCATACATATGCATTTATAGGTTCATCTCTTTTGCAAAATCGTTGCGCCTCACCCCCTATGCTCGCCATAGATGCATGCTCCAGCCCACGCCACTATGTCTTAAAGACAAAAACACATGCTCAATTGTGGGCCTTCTTCCCTGCATTCTCACATGCATGCATATTGTCATACCGATCCAGTCTCTCCCATGTGGTTGATCTTATGACTTATGTCTTCTTTCTTTTATCTCGATCATGCAGGCCTTGCACACATCCACGTATACATACATATACCTCTCACACATACGTTCAAAGGTCTCTATGTCTCCATCGTAGTTAATTACCCTCAATCCTAACGCCACATCAATCATTCTCTTCTTTTGTGCACATAACTTCCACTTTGGATGGGTAAAACACACCTCACATTAACAATCTCCTTCTAGCTACCCCAGCGCCTCTCACTCTTCCCTATATCCCAGAAACCAATAAGACCATCCCTTTGTTTAATTCCGGCGTACACACCATCGATATATAGTAGTCTTCCTTGGTGTCTCTCCGAACAAACCACGTTCTCTCGATGTCGACTCCTCTCACCTTGCATGCCTTCTCTTCCCTCTCTGAGCATTTTCTCTCTCGCACCCCATCGTTGGTGGCCTCTGCCATACACATCACCTCTCTATGATGAAGCCATGCACATTAAATTACATCCGCCACACGGAGGACCCATAGCTTACACACACTGCCACACACACACACACACACGCACCCCCCCACACACACACACACTGGAATCCATCTCTCTCTCTCTCACACACACACACACACACACACACACGCACACCCCCCCACACACACTTAGACTCCATCTCTCTCTCTCTCTCACACACACAAACTAAGACTCCATCTCTCTCTCCTCTCTCTCTCTCTCTATCTCTTTCCACACACACACACAAGACTCCATCTCACACACACACACACATGCTCTAGGTGAGCATTTGTTCCTACCACCCTTAATCCAAGCCTTACAGTATGATAAACAATCACCTTTATTTACTTACATAACATGGACAAATTCCACTTTACTTTAGTAGTCAGCAAACTTATCATCTTGTGCCCTTATAAAAAAAGCAGTTGGCGATGATGGTGTACCCCTGCCATCTTATAATCTAAACCGTATGATCAATATCGATGGATAGAAAGCAAACTATGATAATTTTACAAAAGATACCGCACCTCTCTCACATCATTATCTCCCATAACCTCATTGCTCGGCCAGTTAAAAAAGGAATAAGTCTGGAACAATCTAGCATGCATGGTGGCCTGCCTTTTCTTTGGCGCCAAATCCATCCCATGCCTCCGCCCATTCCAGCCACGGTCACCACCACGCTCCTCCTCCTACGCCTTATCTCCCATCTTTCATTTTTCGATGACATTCTCGAGATACCAGTTTCTGATAAAATCTCGAGATATCATTCGTTTTTACACATGGGATTACTCTGCGCATGGGTCAATCATACGAGTGTTTTGCAAAAAATGCATATTGATGTTCCGTGCAATGCACGAGAATCTTGCTTGTAATTATATAACATAAATCACGAGCAGGAAGTGACATTTTTTGACAACCACGTTAACATGGCCATGTAAATCACTAGTTAAAATAAATACCATTATACTTATATCCTGATGCAACAGGTTGAGTACATGTCCGAAGAGTAAGTCGCTTTTACCGCGCTCTTGTCATCTCAAATCTCTCACACACCTTTTGCAGTTATGAGTGCGCCCATAACCACCACGAGTATATTACGGTTTGTGCACATGAGTACCTTGGTACGTGATGCGCATTTATTTAAGCGGAAGAAATGAGCTTGAATACGTGTCATTCATTTCCTCCAGCCGCCTCTTCTGATCGGCGCTTCCGTGTGATAGCCATGAGCGGCGAAGAGTAACAACATAAGCCATACTCCTTGGGAATGGCTTTAATATAAATTTTAGTGGTCATGCATGCATCTTTTTGTGCTAGCACTCCTATATAAAGGTTGACCATTACGCTTCCATGACGTCTGGCGGATGGTGAAGAGGAAGGAGAAGAAGCAGGTACGTAGATAACGTTTTTACAATTTCTTAGGAAACGGAGTGCAATAATTGAGTAGTTTTGCAAACTACGATTACTACACCTGAAGCGGTACAAAACCTATACTCCCTTGCCAGCAGCGCTTCCCGCGTGAAGCGGTCGGTCATCCGTACAGGCGTCGATGCCGCATTAATGCTGGCCGAGGCGGGCGACCTCTCACTGGAGCCGACTTTGAAGTGGTGACGGTAGAAAGCGCCTCTTCCCGGGGCCTGCATTGCTCGCTCGGGGAGGCCTGCCATAGGCCTGTTTGGATCCATGGGTTAGAGTTAGTTAAAACTAGTTGGGGCTCAAATAGCCGTAAAGTATCCAAGCATGAGGTTTAAATTGGAGCAAGTTGCACGAACCCACCAAAAAAACTATCCACCCAAGAGGTGCTAAGCGGAGATAGTTCTCATTGGGACCACTGAAAATCACTTTTCTCTCTCCATGAAGTGCATTTATTGTCAACCTAACCCTGTCACCCAAACACCTCTTTGGCTTCTGAGTTGGTTCGAGGGTTAGTCATGAGTTGAGTCTAACCTCTAGCTAAGTTAGAGTATCAAGCGAGGAGCGATATAGGACATGCAAGTTGCTCAAAGCATACGAGCAAATTAAATACGTGAAAGGATTTTTTTCTTTTAAAAGCGGAGCGTGAAGAAATTATTTTAGAATGCTCTTGGCATGTAAGCTAACATGTGATAGTTAACCGACCTCAATAGCGGCCGAGAAGCACCAGCCCGTGCACTTTTATAGAGACGAGGAGGAGAAGCGTTACAAGCTCTTTGGATTACTAGAGATAGGTGTCGCCGCGAAGCCAAGAAATATGGTGATAGCGTGGGTTAGCCATGTACTAGTATGATGTAACTACAGCTGAGCTGCCGTGTTTCGTACTCTTCCGATCCCTTGTGGAGATGATTGGTTAATTTTATATAGCTGAATAATATTAAATATTATGAGTCTGACTCCTCCACCAGTTCGTTCCTTCTCGGTCGTCCAAGATCTATGTTCTTCCTCTATTTTTTTCGTGAGCTTTGTTCATCCTTTTGCCAGCAGACATCTAGCATCAAGGTGCCGTGTTATGCAGGATCGTTCCATCTATGAAGAACACGTGGAATTTGGAACTATGAGACGGACATGTACCCAGGGTGGGCGTCTGAACTGGTAATGTTCTTAGCGATAAATGAAGTAGAAAGGCACAAATCGTATGAACATGCGTGGCATATAGGGTGTGTTTGGTTGCGTTCTCGTCTCAGCATAGTTGTTCCCTCTTCATGCATGCTCAACTCAACACCCTCTTCATGCATGCTCTCTTCATGCATGCTTCTAGTGTATTTGTGCTAAACTAGTGTGGACTCATGCACCCTCCATACCTCTACCAAACACCCAAAAGTTGGTCGAGAAGGGAACTCTTAGGTGGCATTTGTCTCTTACTACGTACTACCACTAAATGTTGTGCTGAATGCGATGATGTTATAGATGCGTGCCTATGTACTCTACTACTACTATATTAGTTGAGGCACATATTAACTTTTATATTTGTTTACGTGTATGCCTCGAGACCTTCCAACTAGGCGTGTCTTTCTCTCAGTCGCACTTTGTATCGTTCATACCACTAAGTACTACTACGTGTGGTCTCCGACCAGTGGAAGAAGTGGAGCGCTCTAGCAGCTGTTTTTTTTCTGGGCTCTACCACGCTGTTCATGTCCCTCCTTTCGCTCACATGTGGGACATCCAGCACATCCGTGTTTGGCACCCTTGTCGTAAGAGTTGAACGCTAGCATTCATCGAAATAAAAATAATTATAAATCGGCGGTGATACTATTTTTGCGAACCAATCAGAGTGATACTATACCACGCGGCTTCCTTGCTCCTCGATATCGGAAAGAATACTTCCGTTCGCCAACATGTGGGGCGTCGACCATCTGGTCCACTTGCCATGCCGAGAACTCAAGGAGAGTCACCGGTCGTCGCGCGCGATAGCAATTACTAATGAGCCGTCAAATCACAGGCCCACTTCCCACTTTGGAGTTGCTCGGACGAAGGAACCATCATGACTTCGTTGAATTTCGCTTCTTGAAAACTACTGTACCAGCGATCTTGCTAGCTCGATTTACTCCGCATTCACGCTGACGAACCTACTCGGCGCCCGTTGTCCATCCGTCTCGCGGCTCATTGCCATTCGCCGCTATATTAACGAGCCCCGCTCCCAGCCAAAGACCCACACTTATTCTCCTCCGGTCCCTTCATTCCGTCGGCACCACTTCAACCATGGCCTCCTGGCGCTCGAAGCTCTCTTGGGCGTATTTCGCGAGGCGAGCGAGGACATCGGCGACTCCGCTCCGACACGCTCCAAAGCTCTCTTGACGTCTTGTCGCGAGAGCAAGCGAAGAATCGCCCAGCCCCCGCCGCCCTCCGCCGCCACGACCCGGCGAGCAGCGTCTGTGCGCCGCAGCGGAGGAAGAGTAGTACAGTAGGTCTCCGCCACTCTAGTCCGGGAAGGCCACGCTTCTCCACTCGGTCGCGCCAAGCTTGGTGGGGTAAACATGCGGCCGATTAGCGCTAGCGGCGACATGAGCGGAAATCTTAGAACCTTGTGCTCGAGGAGGAGGTTATCGGCGGATGAGGAGGAGGCAAAGGCAAGGGCGGCTTTCTCGGGTTCATGGCGGACATGGTGGTCGGGCGCCGGCGATCGTTTAGATTAGGTTCTGATGAGTTTTAAATGCGGTTTGTGCGAAATATGTAATGAATTTAAATGCAGTTTGTAGGAAAAGTTCTCGAAATGTAATGAATTTCATCCGGTTAATTTCATCTGGTTAATTTGAAATTTGCTTTGTTTGCACAATTTACGTCCGGTTAGTTCATATAGTTGTCGAAAGGTATCGAGCAGCATCGGATGGCATCGTCGGTGTCCTCGGACGGATGCGGTGTAAATTTGTGGGCCAGCTGGAGATGCCCTAACTATCATCTGTAATCACTAATTATCCTCCATTATTTGGCGGGAACAATTATGCCTCGATCAAAATCAGATCCGGTGTTTCGCACTCCTCGTGTGTAGAGTGTAAACTCTTGCTTACATAAAAATGGAGCAAGTGGGCGGCATTGTAGCACGTCATATCACTCGAACTAGCCCGCCTAACGGCGGAAAGCACCGCCCTCGTCATTTTGTTACGGATTTCTATTGATTGATCAGCGAAAATGTTCGCCTCGCAAGTTCTAAAGGAAAAGCGGCACACTTACGACTCATCTGCGTCGCAGCCCGACAGATCCGGCTCGACGCCCGCTCGGAGAGGGACACGCTTTGTCTTGCAATTTCAACGACATGTGGGACCGTAGTTGAATAAACCGTCGATAGCGAAATATAATCGCTTCGGCGGCGTCGGTGAGAGAGAGAAAGCGGGGGACGAAGAAGAGATCGCCGCCGCCACGCAGGACTCAAGAAATATATGGTGATAATGTGAGGTGGGCCATGCTGAGTCGGACCTCTTGAGCCGCTCTCACCGCCTAGCCCCTCAAGGCGCCGACTGCCGCTGCATGCATAGCAAGTAGTCCCGCTTATGTGGAGGAGAGAGGCATTGACAAAGTCAAGGAAGTAGATGGAGACAATAGCTTTCATAAAAAATAAACAATGAATACTCGTTGATCGTCCTCTATATCGGAAGAATACTTTCATTCGCCGACATGTGGGACGTCGACCATCGAGATCCACACGCCATGCACAAAATTATCCTGGTCTACCCGATCGTATTGCAAGCCCAACCTTTCCTACTATAAGTTGTTGGACGAAGGAACCATCATGACTTCGTTGAATTCCGCTTCTTCAAGAAAACTTAATGTACCCTAATCTGCTACCACCTTGAAGGCGGGCGACAACTGTACCACGTCATATCACTTTGAAACCCACTAGGCCAAACTAGCCGCCTAGGTCATCTATTTTGGAGCGGAGAATGCGTCTCTGCCTTTGCTATGATTTTGTGTTGCATGTTCTCGTACTTTTATTACGATTTTCCTACCCTATGAACCAAATGAGGCCTGAATGTATATGACTATTATGCGATCGATCGCTAAGCCTACAATTTTAGGAGCTAGGGCTATTAGTCGATCGATGAGGGATAAGTATAAGCGTACCACGAGCTCATCAGCATAACGTTTCTCTTCGGTGAGTGTTTTGCAAGTACTATAGCTTGCACGTAGCTAACCTACTAACACCAATAATCATCAAACAAGCCCTGCTGATATGATAAACATTTCAAACTTACATCTAAGCATGCCATATATTACATCAAAAGCGGTGAGGATACATCATTTCCATAACTTCGGAGAGGGTTGCATGATTCACTATCAAACAAAAGTAGCAACATCCGCCCACACAAGCGATTGCACTAGCCCTAAGATGGTTTGATAACCGCATCGTTACGGTAATTAAACACAGGGCAATGCAAACTACCCGAAGGATTAAGCGCAACTATTTCTTGTCATCGATCTCGGGCAATGACCACGCAGACAGCGGCATGGGAATTGATTTAGGCGATGTCCACAGGGATGACGCGACGCCGGAATCGATCTGGGCGA
>JAHIAM010009211.1:0-13061 GCA_021605205.1 Aegilops longissima
CATTTGTTAGACTAATTGTATTAAGGTTAATTAAAAGATTAATTAGATTAATTAATTCATTTGGTTAATTATTCTTATTTTAATTATTATATCTTTTCAAATTAATTTTCATTTTGTATTTCTCCAGGCGTGGGCCCATGGTGATGTTAAAGGCCTTGCAGGCCAGGCAAGCAGATCTTGGCGTGAGGCGCCCGTGGCGTCTGAGCCACCGGCTGAGCGCTGCGCAGCTTAGACAAGAAGAGCCCGTGACTGGCGTGGCAGCCGATCGAACCGTCTGGCGATGGTGCAAAGGCGGAGGTAGAACCGAGCGGATGAAATCGCACCCGATGGTGCGAGGCGAGCAAAGCGGCGAAGCCGCGAAGGCGTGGACATGCAAAAGCAGAACCCACGTCGTCCGCAGACGTCGCGTGCATAGCCAGACGACATGGGAGGCGGAAGCGCGAGGAGCGCTCGCCGACTTGGGGGCAGACAATGGCTCGGGAGGTCCGGCGAGTAGAAGCGGCGGTGAGTCTGCGGCGTCGGAGCCTCCTCCGATTGAGCAGGATCGAGCGGAGGGGCGAAGCGGTGACGGCATGGCGCGCAGATTAGTGTCGAAGCCTGATGGGGTGGATGGCGTCAAATCAGGAAAACGAGAAAAAGGTTGCGGCGGCGGGCTCGGCAGCGTCCGGCGCAAGCGATAAATGAGGCACCATTTTGAGCGCCAGGACGGAGCGCTGAGGTTCGATCCGCCCGATCGGATCGGGAGGGAAGGTGGGGATCGAGAGGTGGGGGTTAGGGTTTCCATCGGTGGGTGGGTTCTCGGGTGAGGCGGTTGGGCCGGCAGTGAGCCTTTGCCTAGATTGGCCCAGAGGCCATCGGACTGGCGAGAGGAGTCCTCTTTATTTTTAGTTAGATATGTCTTTTCCTTTTGTTTATTTCACTTCTGTTTATCTATTTTAATATATTTAGACATTTTCAAAATGGTATTTTTCTATAATTACCTAGGCATTTTAAGCACCTCGAACATTTTAGTTTAATATTTTGAAAACTTTAATCTGACATTAATTGAATTTGAATTTAAAGGTTTGGATCATGGCAGTTATGATATAAGAGTGGTGGCGTGCTCATTACGAGATTCTAACTTGATTATCCGAGCGTCACTAGTGCATCATCATAGAGGTCTCTTGCATTTCCCTAAAAGTAATTGGATCTCATATGGATATGTTTAGTAAGTAGAATGGAAAAAATCGAATGCAACTACACAGAACTAGTCTGTAATGTCTTCGAATTAGTTTGCACGATGTTAAGCGAAACATGGATATCTGACTCATCTGGAGTTTGGTTTGGATCCACAAATAGTCAAAACATTTTGATGACCATATGCTTCAAAGATTCTTTCAGGAAATTTGGAGAACTTTTCTTAGGAGTTCGTTCGAAACTTGTATAGAAACTTTCTTAATGAGCACTCGACTCGACAAAGCATTTCGAACATACACAAATTCCTCGCTATGGACCTAGTGCATCATCATAACGAGGTCTCTGCATTTCTCTACAAGTAATTGCATCTCATATGGAGATGTTTAGTGAAGTAGAATGGAAAAATTGAATGCAACTACACAAGAACTATGCATGGCTATCGTTCGAATCAGTTTTTGGTGTTAAGCTGAAACATGGATATCGACTCATCAGAGTCCGTTTGGCTCCACAAGTAGTCCATACGTTTGTGACGACGATGCTTAAAAGTGTTCTTTTATAGGGAACTTTTGGAGAACTTTTCTTAAGGAGTTCATTCGAAACTTGTATAGAAACTTTCTTAAGGAGCACTCGACAAACGCATTTCAAGCACATACACAAAGTCCCAGCTATGGACCTAGTGCATCATCATAACTGAGGTCTATTGCATTTCCCTACAAGTAATTGGATCTCATATGGTGATGTTTAGTTAAGTAGAATGGAAAAAATCGAATGCAACTACACAAGTTAACTGTCGTTCGGAATCAGTTTTGCACAGTGTTAACTTAAACATGGATATCTGACTCATACTGAGTCCATTTTGGCTCCACAAGTAGTCGAAACATTTGTGACGACCAGATGCTTAAAATTATTCTTTCACAGGGAACTTTTGGAGAACTTTTCTTAAGGAGTTCATTGAGAAAGTTGTATAGAAACTTTTTAATGAGCACTCGACAAAGCGCATTTGAGAACACACAAAGTCCCTGCTATGGACATAGTGCATCATCATAACGAGGTCTCTTGCATCTCCTACAAGTAATTGGACCTCATATGGAGATGTTTAGTGAAGTAGAATGGAAAAATGAATGCAAGTACACAAGAACTAGATCATGCATGTTGTTGGAATCAGTTTTGCTCGTGTTAAGCTGAATCATGGATATCGACTCATACGAGTCCATTTGGATCCTCAAGTAGTCAAAACATTTGTGACGACTAGAACTTCAAAGGATTCTTCACGGGGAACTTTTGGAGAACTTTTCTTAAGGAGTTAGTTAGAAAACTTGTATAGAAACTTTCTTAATGACCACACGACAAGCATTTGAGAACATACACAAAGTCCCAGTATGGACCTAGTGCATCATCATAATTGAGGTCTCTTGCATTTCCTACAAGTAATTGGATCTCATATGGAGATGTTTAGTGAAGTAGAATGGAAAAAATCAAATGCAACTACACAAGAACTATGCATGCTATTGTTGGAATCAGTTTTTGCTGATGTTAACTGAAACATGGATATCGACTCATCTGAGTCTGGTTTGGCTTCACAATTAGTCAAAAGCTTGTGCGACCAGATACTTCAAAGGATTCTTTCACGGGAACTTTTGGAGAACTTTTCTTAAGGAGTTCGTTCGAAACTTGTATAGAAACTTTCTTAATGAGCACTCGACAAAGCGCATTTGAGAACATACACAAAGTCCAGCTATGGACCTAGTGCATCATCATAACGAGGTCTCTTGCATTTTCCTACAAGTAATTGGATCTCATATGGAGATGTTTAGTGAAGTAGAATGGAAAAAATCGAATGCAACTACACAAGAACTATGCATAGCTGTTGTTGGAATCAGTTTTTGGTGTTAAGCTGAAACATGGATATCGACTCATCGAGTCGGTTTGGCTCCACAATTAGTCAAACAGCAGTTTGACGACCAGATGCTTCAAAGATTCTTTCACGAGGGAACTTTGGAGAACTTTTCTTAAGGAGTTAGTTGAAACTTGTATAGAAACTTTCTTAATGAGCACTCGACAACGCATTTGAGAACATACACAAAGTCCACTATGGACCTAGTGCATCATCATAACTGAGGTCTCTTGCATTTCCTACAAGTAATTGGACCTCATATGGAGATGTTTAGTGAATTAGAATGGAAAAAATTGAATGCAACTCACAAGAACTAGCTTATGCTGTCGTTGAATCAGTTTTGTGATGTTAAGCTGAAACATGGATATCGACTCATATGGAGTCGTTTTGGCTCCACAAGTATTCAAAAGCGTTTGTGACGACAGATGCTTCAAAAGATTCTTTCATAGGAAACTTTTGGAGAACTTTTCTTAAGGAGTTAGTTAAAACTTGTATGAAAGTTTCTTAATGAGCACTCGACAAGCATTTCAACCACATAACAAAGTCCCACTATGGACCTAGTGCATCATCATAACGAGGTCTCTGAATTTCCCTACAAGTAATTTGATCTCATATGGAGATCTTTAGTGAAGTAGAATGGAAAAAGTCAAATGCAACTACACAAGAACTAGTCATGCGTAGTTGGAATCAGTTTTGCTGGTGTTAACTCAAACATGGATATCGACTCATCTGAGTCCGTTTGGCTCCACAAGTAGGAAAAACATTTGTGCGATCATATTCTTCAAAGGATTCTTTCACGGAACTTTTGGAGAACTTTTCTTGATGTTGTTTAAAAACTTGTATAGAAACTTTCTTAATGAGCACTCGACAAGCGCATTTGAGAACATACACAAGGTCCCAGCTATGGACCTATAGCATCATCATAACTGAGGTCTCTTGCATTTCCCTACAAGTAATTGGATCTCATATGGAGATGTTTAGTGAAGTAGAATGGAAAAAATCAAATGGAACTACACAAAACTAGCACATGCTATCGTTGGAATCAGTTTCTGATGTTAACTCAAACATGGATATCGACTCATACAGGTCGTTTGGCTCACAAGTAGTCAAAACATTTGTGACGACTAGATGCTTCAAAGGATTCTTCACGAGGAACTTTTGGAGAACTTTTCTTAAGGAGTTCATTAGAAAACTTGTATAAGAACTTTCTTAATGACCACTCGACAAGCATTTGAGAACATACACAAAGTCCGCTATGGACCTAGTGCATCATCATAACGAGGTCTTGCATTTCCTACAAGTAATTGGATCTCATATGGAGATGTTTAGTGAAGTAGAATGAAAAAATAATGCAACTACACAAGAACTAGTCATGCATGCGTTTGGAATCAGTTTTGCGCAGTGTTACATGAAACATGGATATCTGACTCATACGGGGTCCGTTTCGGCTCCACAAGTAGTCAAAACGCTTATGATGACTAGATGCTTCAAAGGATTCATTCATAGGGAATTTTGGAGAAAGTTTCTTAAGGAGTTCGTTTAGAAACTTGTATAGAAACTTTCTTAATGAGCACTCGACAAACGCATTTTGAGAACATACACAAAGTCCCAGCTATGGACCTAGTGAATCATCATAACTGAGGTCTCTTGCATTTCCCTACAAGTAATTGGATCTCATATGGAGATGTTTAGTGAAGTATAATGGAAAAAATCTAATTGAACTACACAAAATTATAGGTTAGATTCGGGAATTCAGTTTTTGGATGTTAACTAAAATATGGATATCTAACCATGGGTCCGTTTAGCTCCAAAGTAATCAAATTTGTGCGACCAGATGCTTCAAAGTATTCTTTCCCATGGAACTTTTGGAAACTTTTATTAAGGAGTTAGTTCGAAACTTGTATTGAAACTTTCTTAATGACACTAAACAAAACATTTTGAGAACATAACAAAGTCACTATGGACCTGCGCATCATCATAACTGATTTCTCTTGGATTTCCTGCAAGTAATTAGATCTCATATGGAGATGTTTAAAGTAGAATGGAAAAAATAATGCAAGTACACAAGAACTAGTCGTAACTATGTTGGAATGTTTTTTGGTGTTAAGCGAAACATGCTATCGACTCATACGGTGTCCGTTTGGCTCCAAGTAGTCAAAACGTTTGTATTCAGGTGCTTCAAAATATTCTTTCCATGGAAGTTTTGGAGAACTTTTCTTAAGGAGTTCGTTAAACTTGTTAGAAACTTTCTTAATGAGCACTAAACAAACACATTTTGAGAACATAACCAAAACTATGGACCTAGTGCATCATCATAACGATTTCTCTTGCATTTCCCGCAAGTAATTAGATTCATATGGAGATGTTTAGTGAAGTATAATGGAAAAAAAATCAGGTGCAACTACAACAAACTATATTTATGGAATTCGGAATCGGGTTTTTTGGTTTAAAAAATGGATATCGACTCATCGAGTCCGTTTGGCTCCACAAGTAGTCAAAACGTTTGTGACCATACTCTTTAAAATTCTTTCACCGGAACTTTTGGAAACTTTTCTTAAGGGTTGTTTAAAAACTTTATATAAACTTTCTTAATGAGCACTAGACAAACCAATTTGGAACATACACAAAGTCCCGACTGGACCTAGTGCATCATCATAAATAAGGTCTCTTGCATTTCCCTAAATAATTGGATCTCAATATATGTTTAGTAAGTAGAAATGGAAAAAAAATAAATGCAACTACAAGAAACTTACATTTTGAATGTTTTTTCTTTGAAACATGGATATCGACTCATCTGGACAGTTTTGGTCCACAATAGTCAAGCCTTGGAAGATGCAAAAGGATTCTTTCCAGGAATTTTTGGAAACTATTCTTAAGTTTTCGTTGAAACTTGTATGAAACTTTCTTAATGAGCACTTTCGACAAAGCGCCAAGAACATACACAAAGTCCACTATGGACATAGTGCATCATCATAACGGGTCTCTTTCATTTCCACAAGTAATTGGATCTCATATGGAATGTTTAGTGAGTAGAATGGAAAAATTGAATGCAACTACACAAGAACTTTCTTGTACGTTTGAATCAATTTTTTGGTGTTAATGAAACAAATGTAATTCCTCATCTGGAGTCCGTGTTTCCACGGTAGTCAAAAGCTTTGGGCGACCAGATGCTTCAAAGGATTCTTTCCGGGAAGTTTTGGAAATTCTTAAGTTGTTTGTTGAAACTTGTATAAAACTTTCTTAATGAGCACTTTAAACAAGCGATTTGAGAACATACAAAGTCCCATCTGGACCTAGTGCATCTCTTTGAGGTCTCTTGCATTTCCAAAGTAATTGGATCTCATATGGAGATGTTTAGTGAAGTAGAATGGAAAAAATAAAATGCAACTACAAAGAACTGATCATGGCGTTGTTCGGTCAGTTTTGCCTGAATGAAACATGGATTCGACTCATCTTGATCCGTTTTTGGATCCACAAGTATCAAGCGTTTGTGATGACCATATTTCAAAAGGTTCTTTCCGGGAACTTTTGGAGAACTTTTCTTAAGGGTTCGTTCAAAAACTTTATAGAAACTTTCTTAATGACATGACAAAGGCATTTGAGAACATACCAAAATTCAATATGGACCTAGTGCATCATCATAACGAGGTTCTTGCATTTCCTTAAAATAATTGGATCTCATATGGATATTTTAGTGAAGTAGAAGGAAAAAATGAATGCAACTACACAAGAACTATCATGGCTGGTTCGGAATTAGTTTGGCCGATTTAAACGAAACATGGATATCGACCATACAAGTTGGTTTGGCTCCACAAATAGTCAAAAATTTGTGAAGACCATATGCTTAAAGGATTCTTTCACGGGAAATTTGGAGAACTTTTCTTAAGGGGTTCGTTGGAAACTTGTATAGAAACTTTCTTAATGAGCACTCGACAAAGCATTTCGAACATAACAAATTTAACTATGGACCTGTATCATCATAACGGGGTCTCCTTGCATTTCCCTAAAGTAATGGATCTCATATGGAGATGTTTAGTGAATAGAATGGAAAAAATCGAATGCAACTACACAAGAACTTATGCTGTGGCGTTTTGGAATCAGGTTTTGCTGTTAAGTTAAACATGGATATCGACTCATCGGAGTCCGTTTTTGGCTCCACAAGTAGTCCAAAACGTTTGTGGACCACATGCTTAAAAGTGTTCTTTTATGGGAACTTTTGGAGAACTTTTTTGGGAGTTCATTGAAACTTTATAGAAACTTTCTTAATGAGCACTCGACAAGCGCATTTGAGAACATACACAAAGTCCCAGCTATGGAAATAGTGCATCATCATAATGAGGTTCTGCATTTCCCTACAAGTAATTGGATCTCATATGGAGATGTTTGGTGAAGTAGAATGGAAAAATCGAATGCAACTAACGAACATCATAGGCGTTCGAATCAGTTTTTTGATGTTAAGCTGAAACATATATCTGGCCTCCAGTCCGTTTTGGCTCCAAAGTAGTCCGGTTTGTGAAACCAGTGCTTCAAATTATTCTTTCAGGGGAACTTTTGGAAACTTTTCTTAAGGGATTCGTTCAAAAACTTGTATAAAACTTTCTTAATGAGCACTCAAACAAGCATTTTTGGAACATACACAAAGTCCCATGGGACCTAGTGAATCATCATAATAGGTCTCTTGCATTTTCGTTTGGATCTCATATGGAATGTTTAGTGAAGTAAAAATGGAAAAAATCTAATGCAACTACACAAGAACAAATTTGTAAGCTAGTTCGGAATTTTTCTTTGATGTTAACTAAAAATGGATATCTAACTCATGAAGTCCGTTTTGCTCCACAAGTAGTCAAAATTTGTGCGAAGATTTCAAAGATTCTTTCCCATGGAACTTTTGGAGAACTTTTTTAAGGGTTGTTCAGAAACTTTATGGAAACTTTCTTTGGCATAAAACCACATTTGAGAACATACACAAAGTCCCGCTATGGACCCTCATCATCATAACTGATTTCTCTTGCATTTCCTACAAGTAATTGGATCTCCTTATGGAGATGTTTAGGAAGTAGAATGGAAAAAATCGAATGCAATACACAAGAACTAGTCTATAAGGTGTTGGAATCAGATTTGCTTTAAGGCGAAACATGCATATCTGACTCATACGGTGTCCGTTTTGGCTCCACAAGTAGTCAAAACGTTTGTGACGACCAGGTGCTTCAAAGTATTCTTTCCCATGGAAGTTTTGGAGAACTTTTCTTAAGGAGTTCGTTCAGAAACTTGTATAGAAACTTTCTTAATGAGCACTCGACAAACGCATTTTGAGAACATACACAAAGTCCCAACTATGGACCTAGTGCATCATCATAAGATTTCTCTTGCATTTCCCTCAAGTAATTGGATCTCATATGGAGATGTTTAGTGAAGTAAATGGAAAAAAATCAATGCAACTAAAGAACTATCATTAGCGTGTTTGGAATCAGTTTTCGTTTTAATTTGAAAATGGATATCGACTCATCAGGTCCGTTTTGGCTCCACAAGTAGTCAAAACGTTTGTGGCGACCAGATGCTTCAAAGGATTCTTTCAGAATTTTTGGAGAACTTTTCTTGAGTTCGTTCAAAAACTTGTATAAAACTTTCTTAATGAGCACTCGACAAACCAATTTAGAACATAACAAAGTCCCACTATGGACCTAGTGCATCATCATAAATAAGGTCTCTTCATTTCCCTACAATAATTGGATCTCATATGGAATGTTTAGTAAGTAGAATGGAAAAAATGAATGCAACTACACAAGAACTAGTCTTAGGTTGTTGGAATGGGTTTTGGTAGTGTTAACGAAACATGGATATTCGACTCATACGGATTCGTTTGGCTCCACAAGTATCAAAAGGTTTGACGAAGATGCTTCAAAGGATTCTTTCGAGAATTTTTGGAGAACTTTTCTTAAGTTGTTTGTTAGAAACTTTTAAAACTTTCTTAATGAGCACTGACAAGCATTTAAGAACAACAAAAGTCCGTATGGACCTAGTGCATCATCATAAGAGGTCTCTTGCATTTCCCTACAAGTAATTGGATCTCAATGGAGATGTTTAGTGAAGTAGAATGGAAAAATTGAATGCAACTACACAAGAACTTGTGGCTTGTCGTTCAAAATTAGTTTTTTGCATTTTAAGCTGAAACATGGTATCTGACTCATCCGAGTCCGTTTGGCTCCACAATAGTCAAAAGCTTTGACCCAGATCTTCAAAGGTTCTTTCAGGAAGTTTTGGAGAACTATTCCAAGTTGTTTTTGTTCAAGAAACTTGTATAGAAACTTTCTTAATGAGCACTTTCGAAAGCGCATTTAGAACATAAAAATTCCCATCTATGGACCTAGTGCATCATCATAAGAGGTCTCTTGCATTTTACAAAATTGGATCTCATATGGAGATGTTTAGTGAAGTAGAATGGAAAAATAGAATGCAACTACAAAGAACTAGTCCGTAACTCTCGTTGGAATGGTTTTGCAGTGTTAAGCGAAAATGGATATCGACTCATCTTGATCCGTTTTGGTCCACAAGTATCAAAACTTTTGGCGACCATACTTCAAAGGTTCTTTCACCGAACTTTTGGAGAACTTTTCTTAAGTGGTTGTTCAAAAACTTTATAGAAACTTTCTTAATGAGCACTTTCGACAAAGCGCATTTGAGAACATAACAAATTCCCAGCTATGGACCTAGTGCATCATCATAACGAGGTTCTTGCATTTCCTTAAAGTAATTGGATCTCATATGGAATGTTTAGTGGTAAGAATGGAAAAAATGGAATGCAACTACACAAAACAAATGCATCTGGTTTGGAAATTAGTTTGGCTAATGTTAACTGAAACATGGATATCGACTCATCTGGAGTTCGGTTTGGCTCCAAATAGTCAAAACATTTGTGATGACCCATATCTTCAAAGGTTCTTTCCGGGAAATTTGGAAACTTTTCTTAAAGTTAGTTAGAAAACTTTATAAAGAAACTTTCTTAATGAGCACTCGACAAACGCATTTCGAACATACACAAATTCCTAGCTATGGACCTAGTGCATCATCATAACGAGGTCTCCTTGCATTTCCCACAAGTAATGGATCTCATATGGAGATGTTTGGTAAGTAGAATGGAAAAAAAGAATGCAACTACACAAGAACTTTCTTACTTGCGTTGAATCGGTTTTCGTGTTGTTCGAAACATGGATATCCGACTCATCCCGAGTCCGTTTGGCTCCCAAAGTCCAAAACGTTTTGTGACCCAATGCTTAAAAGTGTTCTTTATAAAGAACTTTTGAAACTTTTCGGGTTTTAAACTTGTAGAAACTTTCTTAATTGAGCATTAAAAACATTTTGGGCCTTTCACGGGTCCACAGGAATAGTGCAACATAAACAGGTCCTTCTTCATTTTTCCTAACGGTAATTTTTGGATTCTTCAAATTTATGGAAATTTTTTGGTGAAGTTTAGAAATAAAAAATGGAATGCAATCACAAAACATCCTTTGCTTTCCTTCGAATTGGTTTTGGAGTGTTTAAGTGAAAAATGGAAAATTCGATCAATCCAAGCCGTTTTGGCTAAAGGGTTAGGTCAAAAGGTTTGAAACCAGGAATGCTTCAAACTAAATTCTTTTCACCAAGGGAACCCTTTTGGGAACTTTTCTTAAGGAGTTGTTAAAACTTGTATAAAACTTTCTTAATGAGCACTCGAAAAGCATTTGAGAACAACACAAAGTCCCACTATGGACCTGGTGCATCATCATAACTGAGGTCTCTTGCATTTCCTAAAGTAATTGGATCTCATATGGAATGTTTAGTGAAGGTAGAATGGAAAAATCGAATGCAACTCAAAGAACTAATCATGGCAAGTCGTTGGAATTAGTTTTGCCAGTGTTAACTGAAACATGGATATTGACTCAACCAGGTTCTTTGGCTCCCAAATAGTCAAAACTTTTGGGACCTTATTCCAAAGGATTCTTTCAGGAAATTTTGGAAACTTTTCTTAAAGTTTGTTCAAAAACTTGTTAGAAACTTTCTTAATGAGCACTCGAAAGGCATTTGGAACATACACAAATTCCACTATGGACCTAGTGCATCATCATAACTGAGGGTCTCCTTGCATTTCCTAAAAGTAATTGGATCTCATATGGAATGTTTAGTGAAGTAGAATGGAAAAATTGAATGCAACTACACAAGAACTGATCATGGCTTGTTGGAATTAGTTTTCGGTGTTAACTGAAACATGGATATTGACTCATCAGACCGGTTTGGTCCACAAATAGTAAAACTTTGTGGACCATAATGCTTAAAGGATTCTTTCAAGGGAAATTTTGGGAACTTTTCCTTAAGGAGTTGGTTCAAAACTTGTAAAACTTTCTTAATGAGCACTTTCGAAAGCGCATTTGGAACCACAAAGTCCCCTATGGACCTAGTGCATCATCATAACGAGGTCTCTTGCATTTCCCTAAAGTAATTGGTCTCATATGGAATGTTTAATGAAGGTAGAATGGAAAAATGAATCAACTAACAAAACTAATCATTTATTAGTTGGAATTAGTTTTGGGCAGTTTAAGCGAAACATGGATTTCGACTCATCCTGGATTGGTTTGGCTCCAAAATAGTAAAACTTTGTTGGCGACCAATGCTTCAAAGGATTCTTTCCAAGAATTTTGGAAACTTTTCTTAAGGTTGTTCAAAACTTGTATAGAAACTTTCTTAATGAGCACTCGACAAAGCGCATTTGAGAACATACACAAAGTCCACTATGGACCTAGTGCATCATCATACGAGGTCTCTTGCATTTCCCTAAAAGTAATTGGATCTCATATGGATATGTTTAGTGAGTAGAATGGAAAAAATGAATGCAACTACACAAGAACTAGTCATAGCGTAGTTGGAATTAGTTGACAGTGTTAAGCGAAACATGGATATCGACTCATCTGAGTTGGTTTGGCTCCACAAATAGTCAAAACATTTGTGCGACCATATGCTTCAAAGTTCTTTCACGGAAATTGGAGAACTTTTCCTTAAGGAGTTCGTTCGAAACTTGTATGAAACTTTCTTAATGAGCACTCAATAAGCGCATTTCAGAACATACACAAATTCCTAGCTATGGACCTAGTGCATCATCATAATGAGGTCTCTTGCATTTCCTTACAAGTAATTGGATCTCATATGGAATGTTTAGTGAAGTAAATGGAAAAAATTGAATGCAACTACACAAGAACTGATCATGTAGTTGGAATCAGTTTTGCACGTGTTAACTGAAACATGGATATCGACTCATCAGTCCGTTTTGGTCCACAAGTAGTCAAAACGTTTGTGCGACCATATGCTTAAGGATTCTTTCACGGAAACTTTTGGAGAACTTTTCTTAAGTAGTTCATTCAAAAACTTGTATAGAAACTTTCTTAATGAGCACTACAAGCGCATTTGAGAACATACACAAAGTCCCAGCTATGGACCTAGTGCATCATCATAATGAGTCTCTGCATTTCCCTAAAAGTAATTGGATCTCATATGGATATGTTTAGTGAAGTAGAATGGAAAAATGAATGCAACTACACAAGAACTAGTCATGGCGTATTCGGAATTAGTTTGTGATGTTAAGCGAAACATGGATATCGACTCATCGAGTTCGGTTTGGCTCCACAAATAGTCAAAACATTTGTGAGACCATATGCTTCAAAGGATTCTTTCAGGAAATTTGGAGAACTTTTCTTAAGGAGTTCGTTGAAACTTGTATGAAACTTTCTTAATGAGCACTCGAAAGCATTTCGAACATACACAAATTCCTAGCTATGGACCTAGTGCATCATCATAACGAGGTCTCGCATTTCCCTACAAGTAATTGGATCTCATATGGAGATGTTTAGTGAAGTAGAATTGGAAAAAATGAATGCAACTACACAGAACTTGCTCATGTTTCGGAATCAGTTTGCGTGTTAATGAAACATGGATATCTACCTCTGGGTCTTTGGCTCCAAGAGTC
>JAHIAM010009216.1:0-34409 GCA_021605205.1 Aegilops longissima
AACATTCCAAATTGAAAATTTGGGATGTTACAAACCTACCCATAAGATGAATCTGCGCCTCAGGATTCGGGTTGGCTAGAAAATAATAGGTGAGGGTGGAAGCACCATGAGATCTTCCTCTACGCTCGGTGGCTTCATCCTCGGTGTGGTGGCTCCGAACTTTGCAAAACTTGATAACCTTGCTTTGCGTGACTTCGGTGGCATACTTTCGATAATTTTGGTGGTTTCTCCTCGTGGGTCAATCGTTACCCAACAGATAGCTTCTAAGCGTACGGGTATCTCAATTATATCGGCCATTTCTGCGTGGCACTTCTTCAATTGAGAAGCGTGGAACACGTCGTGAACTCTGGATCCCTCAAAGCGATTCCAACATGCGTAACTTCTCCCATCGTCCCAAAACTTTTGTGGTCCCTAAGCGTGGCTTCTTTCGCTTTAACACCAGCGCTTAACTCATCGAGGCGGGGATTCTACGAAGATAAACTACATCTCAGACTTTGTACAATGTCTCCTTGCATTTTGAATCCATGGCTCTTACGCCTAAATTTGGGCTACTGTGAGCCTATTGCGAATCAACTTCACCTTCGTTCGAGACTCCTTAATCAAATCTGGTCCAAACAGGTGGCGGTCTCCAACTTCATCCCAAAACAGCAGGGTTGCACCTCGCCAGTACAAGGCTTGAAAGGGCCATCTTCAAACTGGTTTGATAGCTGTTATTATAAGAAAACTCTGCATCTGGAAAGTTGTCATCAACGATCCATAATCCATTGCATACTCTCGTATATCCTCCAAAATCTAGATTGACTCTCGATTACGTCCATCATGCTGTGGATGAAAAGTTGTACTAAACTCTGATACGGTTCCCAAAGTTTGATGTAAGCGATTCCAAAATTTGGTGAATTGGGTCCCTCTATCGTCGATACTCTCGGAACTCCATGCGGACATCTGATCACGGTCATGTATATCTTAGCCAACCGCCTTTGCTTGGGTAGTCTTCCTTTGGGATGAAATGAGCTACCTTCGTCAAGCGATCGACTACAACCGTCGAGTCATAGCTTTGAGCGGGTCACGAAGCGATCCGTGATAAAATCCATGCCTAACTTTTCCCACTTCCATTCGGGTATTGGCAATGGCTGTAACAATCGGCCGATGTTCTGCCTTCACTCTCGACATACATCACAAACTGCTACTAAAATATCCTTCTTCATTCCGGTCCACGAAAGTATCCTTAAATCAAATACATCTTGGTATTTCCTGGGTGAATCGAATCTGGCGAATCATGGGCCTCTTGAATCAACTACGATCTACGGATCATTAGGCACATAGCAGCGGTCTTCAAACCATAGAGATATCGTGCTCATCCTCCACGAAATCCTAGCTTTTCCCTTGCTCATTTCTCCTTAATATGGGCAATCTCATTATCAGTCTTGAGCTTCTCGATCTTATCCATCAAAGTAGATTGTATCTCAATCTGCTACATAGCCTCTCGGAACTATCTCCAAACATAGCTCTCAAATTCCTCATTTAACTCTTTTGGTAACCCTCCGGTCATTAGTGTGTTGACATGGCTCTTTGGCTCAACGCATCTGCTACTACGTTAGCCTTTCTAGGATGATAATGCAATCTCATATCATAATCCTTGATGAGCTCCAACCATCTCCTTTGCAGATTTAACTCCTACTGCGTGAAGATGTACTTCAAACTCTTGTGATCCGTGTACACCTCACGGTGGTTTCCAATAAGAAATATCTTGATCGCATTACTCTGACTGCTAACTCAAATCATGGTAGCATAATTCAACTCATGGGGCAAGCTGTCATGAAGCATCTGAAACAACTCTTCCCTCCTGCATAAACCTTTGCTCCAAGTCCTCGTGAGCGTCATAATACACCTCGTAATCCTTGCTTTGATCTGGCGGAATCAACCTTTGTGATGTAACCAAGCGTCTTTAACTCTTGAAACTAGCCTCATTCCTGGTCAATTGAACTTGGTGTCCTTCTTTAACAACTCCGTCATAGGCTTTGCAATCTTGAGAAATTCTCAATGAATCTTTGGTAGTATCCTGCGGTCCAAGAAAACTCGGATCTCTCAAGCTATGGTGCTTCGATTTGTCCGATGACAACTTTGGTGGGATCCTTTATTATACCTTCTCCGGATATAACATGTCAAGAAATCAACTTCAACCAACCAAAACTCATTTCTTTGAACTTGGCATATAAGCGATGTTCTGAGCTTCTCAAGTACTAAGCGCAAATGCTCCTTATGTTCTTCTTCATTCTTTGAATAAACCAAAATATCATCAATGAACACTCGATGAACTTATCAAAAACTCCATAAACACCTTGTTCATCATGTTCATGAAATAGGCGAATCGTTAGTCAGACAAATGACATAATGGTATACTCATTACAGCGTACACAGTGGTAAAGCCGTCTTAGTATATCACCTCCGAATCTTCAGCAGTGGTATCACGATGCCGTCGATCTTGGAAAATACCTTAGCTCCTTGCAATTGGTCAACAAATCGTTGATCGCCGGCGGCGGTACTTGTAATGGTCACTTCATTCAATCCTCGATAATCAACAACCATTCTCAATGATCCATCCTTCTTCTCCACTAAAATCTTGGCGATCCCCAAGGTGAAGAACTTGGTAGAATAAAACCTTTATCCGGTAACTCCTTAATCTGCTTCTAATTTCTTCCAAATCTTGTTATGGGCATCGATACGGTCTCTTAGATATTGGCCTGTGCACAAAAAGCTCAATCAAAAACTCAATGTCTCTATGGTGGCATGCACAGCAACTCTTCTGGAAATACGTCAGGTAATCCTTCACCTGGTACTTCCTCTGCACAACTCTGATAAGGAATTTACTTGTCCTCCTCGGCTCATGCAGTACATACTTGATCCTTCTCCCTTCGGGTTGTAAGCAAAATTGTCTTACTAAGCGCAATCGATGTTTCCTCGCCGATAGCCAATCCATACCTAGAATCACGTCCAAACCTTGCGATTCGAGCGATTAAATCGTAGGGAAAACATACTATGCTCAATATACTCGCTCTGGTGGGCTTACTAACATAGGTGTTCTAAGAACCTTGGTGGGCAGTTTATACTTATCCACAAATCCCTGATATGTATGAATCGATGCACGATTATCAAAAAGAACATTACGATGAATTCTTAACCAAAACTTACCTATTACATCATTGGCTTCAACCTCCTCCACGTTAACGTGGTTCACATCCCCTGTTGAAAGGGTTGGCTTCTTCCCTAAGCTTCATTGCCATTTCCATTTTGGGCTTGGGACATTCATTGGCATAATGTCGTTTCTGGCACTAAAGCAAGTGACTTGGCTCAGTCTCTCTTGGCTGGGGTTGGCGGGTTGGTCGGTTTTGTCGTTGCTTCCTCCATTCCGTTTTCTTGGAACCATTATGATTATGAAGTACCTCCTCCATGGGTATGCTGAAATTGTCCTCCGGTTTTGGGGTAAGCGTAGCTTTGAACTCGAATTGTACTTCCCCATACTTCCTCTTGCGGTTATCAATTTGTTGCTTCCCTTCAATCATAAACACGATCTACCAACTCTGGTAGTTGTTGAAAGTGCTACCATCAGCATGCTCATCATCATTCAGTCCTTCGAAACTTCTCTGCTTGGTGCATACATGTAGCGTCATCGGGGCATAACATGCTAACTTACTAAAGTCCTCCTCTTGGCTTCTGATCGTCCTCCTTGGCGTAAGTGCGAAACTCAGCTTCTTCTGGCCATAGCTCCTGCTTTGAAAATGGCGATGCAGGCTTGCTAAAACTGATCCCCGTGTTTGTGTCAATAGGGTGTGGCTGTGTAATTCTCCACCATGATGCTGGTCCATCAGTGATGTCGGACAAAACACACTCTTCGCATCGGTGCATCTGAGTGGTCACTCCTTCAACCTTGAGAGCCAATCATACGCAACAATCGACTCGGTGCTCTTGAGAAGCACCGGTGGTTGGCCTCAAGAAAAGAAATCGAATAATTGACGGTGGTGGTGGTGGGTTATTGTTGTTGTTGTTGTTGTTTTTTGCCTTGGTTGCATGCGGTGTTTGAATCAAGGCATTACTTCTGAATCAATTTGAAATGATCTCGGTGGGAAAACAAATCCGATTATCGCATCTCGGAGGCATCGAGGTTTAGAGAGGATGAGTGAGGTCTAGTGAAAACACTACCCATATGCATGAGACAATTCAAACAATATCACTCCAATCAATTCAAACAAGGCATACAACGGTCTCTAACTATCGTTCTGAAGTGCATGGACTAAACTAAATACAATGGGAATTTCACTACTTTGTGTGGTGGTCGACTAGAAAAAGCTTCGATGGAACTCCATGATATCTGCTCCTTCATCAACATAGTCATCATCACTATCGTCGGGATCAAATTGGTGTAAATGAATGATGATATAGTTATTGGGAAAAGTGGAATCGTCATCATTTCCTCTGTATGAGGTCCCCCATGAAAACTCAAGCTTCTGGTTAAGTGATCATTCTTCTCCACTGCACTTCAATTTCTTCCATAATCTTCACGTGTAGCCTTGAGTTCTTCCTCTAGCTCCTTGATCTTGGTCATAGCCTGCGAGATCCTCCATGCTGCTTGGTCTACGTTCTCTGACGTCGAATGTCTTTGGTTTAACTCCTGGATATATCTGCGATTGATCTATCCTCCTGGTGCGATCATCTCCATTGCTCATCTGGCACAAATCAGTGGTAGTATTCTTGAGATCATTGCGGTATATACTTCTCATCGTCCCATGGCGATGTGGGCTGCCATGCTCTTTCCTAGGCTCCAGTTGGTGCATCAAAGAAAACTCTATGGGCTCGTGTTGGTGCAAATGTCCTTCCGGAACTTGAACTTGGATCATCGGTGCTCCTCTTGGTAAAGTGGGCGTTGTAGGTCCGGTGAAGCTTGGTACTCCGATGTTCGGTATCTAATGACTTCCTTCAAGTGACATCAAAGGTGTATCTTCATCCGGTTGTGTGAACTTGTTCCTTGCATCCGCCATCCTAAAAGATTATAAAATATGAGGTGAAATGAGAAGAAGAGTAGTGATCTAGGGCTTTAGCTTAGTGGTGCGTGTCCTAGAGTCGTGCTCCGATACCATCTTGTGGCGACAGACCTCAAGCGATCGATCTACGTGCCGATTGTCATCCTGGATCGATGTCTTTGACACACACAATACTTGATGGATTTATAGCAGTATCAATCACACTTATTACATGAGAAGTCTCAAAGAGACTGATTACAATAAATATGGCAGGCCATAAAGCGATAACAATGGAAGGCTTGGAAGATAAGCGAGTCCATCAACTCCAGCGGCATCCTGAGTATAGAACCACGACCTAAGGCACCTTACTGAAGTAAATGCGAAAAGTCACAACATGAGCGTTGCAGGCCAGCAATTGACACATGCAATATGCTAATGTAACACATAGAAACAATATGAAAGGTAATACTATACTACATGCATATATGGCTGGTGGAAAGCTCTATAGTTCTGATTTTGCGTAAAGCCAATTTTCCCTCTTTAGGAATAAATTTTATTTAACTATCATGGTGGTTGTTAAACATTGAGAATGGTTGACATTCTCAATCCCAATTAAGTGTCATCATTAAAACCCAACAATATTAATTAAAGTAACATGATGAGATTCACATGATAATCCAAATACTAGATACTCAAGATGTCCATAGCAGGGACACGGCTAACCATGATTAGTTTATTACGCTCTGCGGAGGTTGTGCACTTTTCCCCACAAGACTGGTCTCCTCCATTGAGATTCTACTTTTCATGGTGTTTGAAAGCGGATGGCAGAGACTGAGTTTTCGAAGCGCTAGCACCTTACGAGCAGGTAGGCAGTTACACCTACATCCCTCTACATCTGCTAGTCTACCACTCTAAGAGTTCATACGACTTAATCAACTATGCTAGAGCCCATAGTAGCTTGTGGCTGCACTGCGGAAGTTTCTACCATGAATAATCTCATGATCCCTTTGAGCAGGATGGCGGTCCAAAAGAAATAGGCAATCTGGAATACCCGTACCTCATCCACCTAGATGTGTTTTTAAGTTGCCACCTTAAATAAACCATTAATTAACAAACTCACATGTCATGGATACTCTCACCCAATCCACGTCTACTAACATAGCATGGTGTAATAAGCAAGCATGAAGTAACTCCCAAGGGTTTGATAATAAACGGTAATAGGTACTACCTCATCTACTTACCAAAACCCACAATTTAATTAGATCCTAATCATGCAATGTTTGAGGATTGATCTAATGCATAAAACTGGGTATGAAAAGAGGTATGATCAAAGTGTTACTTGCCTTGTTGATGATGAAACAACTAGAGATTCAAAGTAGCAAGCAGCGCACTCAGGTACTCTATACAAAACAAACAAGCATACAATAAGTACTCATCTAATGCACGAGTAAAACTCAAATAACATATCTAACCAGAAAGTTCAACAGAACTCCGGTTTGCAAAAGAAACAAAACCAGCGCAAAAGAAAGTCAAGCGGCGAAAGAAACATGCTTCGTTTACTAATCTGAACCTAAGTCAGATTTTACAGTAAAAACTTGTTTGAGTTGGTTATTCGGAAAGAAGGTTTGAGGCGAAACTCTAGGCGCTTGAATCGCTGATTACGATAAGCGAGCAAAAAGTTATACTAGATCGAAAATCGGATCGAAAATCGCGATCGAGAAAAATGGCGGAATAAATCGAGAAAAAAAGAAAAGCAGCGAACAGCTTAATGAGCGAGCGTTAGTTATCTGAACATAAACTATGAAGCGTGTTTGTTAAAGCGAGCGAGCGGCGAATGCCGCTAAATAAATAATAGGAGAAAAAACGATCTATTTAAAAAACAAAACTAGGGTTTTCTAAAAAAGCAAGCAGTTTTCTCAAATGGCGGCTACCTCAGGTCGAGGCTCAGGTGAAACTCAGCGAGTCCGAGGCGGTGGTCTTGTGTGCAGCCAGCCTTCAGCGGGCCGAGGCTGCTCGGCGAGCTCGCGTGGCGGCAGCGTTGGCGGTGAGAAATGACTCATTAGCGTGCTTGGCGGTTCAGCGAAGCGGCAGCCGGTCTCCCAGGGAAAGGCGGCGGTGGTTAGGCCAGACTGGCTGGGCCTCGGCCCGATCGGAGTCTTGGCCAGCGTGTTTTTTAAATAATTCGCGAGACTAAAAAAATCTAGAAAAAATAAATAAAAATCTAAAAATGCCAAAACAAATTTTCAACGCCTAAATAAAATATTTAGAGCGGTGAACATTTTCTTGGCCCTAAAATCTGATTTTTAAAAGCGCAATTTTCCTAAATTCAAATAAAATAGCGAAAAACTCCAAATAAAATTCTATTTGATTTTTTATTAAATCTTCATTATTCCTTTATTTTGGGAAAGTCATTTTACTCCTCTCTCATATTTTTATAATGAAATAATTGAAGATAAAATAAATAAAATCAAATGATCCTATTTTCAAATTTGAGAAAACTCAAATATGAAAATTGAAATCTCAACTCTCTCCATGGATCCTTGAGTTGCTTGAAATTTCTAGGATCGAGACAAAATGCAATAAAATATGATATGCAAGTGATGATCTGTATAACATTCCAAATTGAAAATTTGGGATGTTACATGTGCTGAACTTGATCCACCTTGTCACAGCATAATCGGCATCGAGAATCAACTAGATCAAACTCTGAGCCTTTTGGATACCATAATCCTAGTGTTGGGGTGTAAGCCAAATATCGAAGAATTAACTTCCTGACTAAATGATCGCGATTCCTTTGGTCTTGCTTGGATCGGGCACACATGCAAACACTAAGCATGATATCTGTACTAGATGCACATAAATAAAGTAAAGAACCAATCATGAATGGTATACCTTTTGATCAAACTCTTTACCATTGGCGTCGGGTTCGGATGACTTTTGGTTGGCATTAAATCGTGTATCCTTTTGATCTTGCATTCCAAACTTCTTCCGGATCTTTGAGGTATTTCTCTTGAGATATGAAGATGTCGTTGCTTTCGATGATTTGAAGACCTAGGAAGAACTTGACTCACCCATCATGGACATCGATATGCTCTTGCATCGTAGTGACCAAACTCATCCTTGTATTTCTTGTCGGTCTGGTAGAAGATAATGTCATCCACATAGATTTGGCACACAAATAGTTCTCCATCATATGTATTACGTGAAGAGTAGGATCGAGAACTAGGTTTGAAACCTTTGCTCTTGAAGTCTTTGAGTGTGTCATACCAAGCCGAGGGCTTGTTTGAGGCCATCTGATGCCTTGTTGAGCTTATACCATATCGGGATGTTTGGATCTTCAAAGCCGGTGGTTGTGCAACATACACTTCTTCTTCAATCATGACTTTTTGAAAGCACTCTTCACATCCATTTGATATAGAAGGATGTTGTGATGGTTGGCATAGGCTATCGGTTATGTGAATGGCTTCAAAGCCTATGCCGGAGCAAATGTTTCATCAAAGTCAATTCCTTCAACAAGTGTATCCTTGAAGCAATGAGGCGAGCCTTGTTTGGACAACTTTACCATGCTCATCTTGCTTGTTGTGATATATCCATTTGGTGCCTATATGTTGCTTGCGAGATCGGGGCCTTGACTAATTCCCACATTGTTGTTCAACAGGCTTTTGAAGCTCTTCTTGCATAAGCAAATCCATTGAGTTCCATGAAGGCTTGACCTTTCTTGGGTTACGATATTGAGACAAATGCAAAGTTCCAAGAAATTTGCTAGTACTGTTTGCTCTTGAATGAGTGAGTGGACTGGTGCATTGATGCTATCAATTATCTTATCAATATGTACTTCATTTGCAAACGAAGATGGAGCGAAGATTTTGCTCTTGCTAATCATTGTCTTCATTTTGGTTCGAATGAGCATTGTCTTGAGGTTGATTAGTATAGAAATGATAAGTTCCTCTTGACTGTGCCTCGGAAGGTATGATCTCTCGGTACCCATAAGCAGTTGATTCCTTTGGGAGGACTTCATCTAGCACATTTGTGGTGCTCTCTTTATGAGGCGTTAGTCTCATCGACCCTTACATCCGGTTTCAACCACTTTATAGTGAAAGAAGTTGAAGACTACTGTGGGAGTGTGAATCCTTTCTATAACCATAAAGCCTTCATGTGCTTTGGTGCAAATTTTGAAGTGTGATGTGGATCCTTGATGCGACCCTAGCACCAAATACTGCAAGTAGCTTACATTTGGCTTCTTACGATTTAGGAGCTCATAGGAAGTCTTCTTGAGAGCTTGTGAATAAACACGGTTGATGACATGGCATGCGGTATCAATGGCTTTGGGCGAGAACTTTCTCGGAGTCTTGTATTCATCAAGCATCGTCAAGCCATCTCGATGAGTGCTCTGGTTCTTGTCCACGATGCCATTTCTTTGAGGTGTGTATGGAGGAAGAACTCATGGTGATGCCCTAATGTATCAAGGTAAAGATCAAGGCGGTGTTCTTGAACTACTGTCGTTGTCATCTGATGTGCTTGATCTTGGCGCCATAGTCGTCATAGCACGATTAGCCAGCGTAAAGACTCTTGCACTTCATTCTTGTGAGATTATATGCACCCATGTATATCTTGAATAATCATCAACAATGAAACCATATAGGCGATAGTGGTAGTGAGAGTAGAGTAGTGAGTAGGTCAAAGAGATCCATGAAAGCGGCTTGAAGGGTTGAGATGTAGTCATGATTGTCTTGAGGATGCTTGGCCTCGTCATCTTTCGACCATGAAACCGCACAAATGATCCTTCTTGAACTTGGCGCCCTCGATGCCTGCAACGTGTTCTTCACGTGTGCAGAGTTCCTCATGCCAGCATGCCCTAGCCTTTGATGCCAGCCGGCACTCTGAAGCTTTGCTAGAACATCGACCAAGCTGTGGTCTCTTGAGAAATCTACCATGTACAAATCATCTTTCTGGTACCCTTCAAGACTAGAGACTTGTGATTCCACTAGAACAAGGCAGCGATATTTTCAAATATCACAATCATGTTCAAATCACAAAGCATTGAGAGCGGACATTAAGTTGAAACTAAAGGGATTCAACAAGCATCACTTTATCCATGTGTTGATCCTTTGAGTTGCAACTCTACCTAGACCCAATACCTTGCTTTTACGATGTGACCAAATGTGATGTGGCTCTTGTCGGATGGGCGTAGTGTTGAATCCATCGAAGACTTCAATCACCGGTCATGTGGTTAGTGCATCCTTTATCCATAATCCACGAAGCATGTGGTGTCATACCATCTACATTACATTTAGGGGTTAAAGCTTCACAAAGTATTGTGAAGCATAAACATTTAATGAACAAAGTATTATCAAAGCTCGGATCAAGTTAGGGTGATAGGATGATTGGCAAGCGATTGAGGACGAAATCGTTAGTAAGACCATTTGGGCATTTTATCTTGCCTACAAGATGTTTTAGGTCTGACATAAGCATCGGACGCCTTTGATTTCAGGTGGAGACCTTTCCTGCAAAGAAAGTTAATTTTCTTAACCACCCACATTAGGGGTGGAGCAATGAGTCTAAGTGTAGCATCTAAGGACTTTGGCTTTGGAGCCCTAGCAAATAGCCTTGCAGGAGGTGAATAATACTCATATGAATAAGCGAGAGAAAAGTTCTTAGTATTATGAACATAGCGGTTTGAATAAACGCTCATATTCATGGTCAAGTATGATTTCCTGCAACACATTGGCGTTAGGGTGACTCAAGTGTGTCCTCACATGCATGTAAAGCCTTTGAGTGCAGGGTTTGTCTTCTTAGTTTGTGGTGTTATGATAACATTGGAGGAAGATTCTCAAAGACACCTTTTGGGCACGAGATCTTCTTCATAGGCAGTCCATTCCTGATTAGTACCAATATACACAGCAAACACTTCACCATTCGATTCTTGGTTTATAGTTTGCATCAAAGTTCATCAATGACAATTGGGTTGCACAGTGAAGCTAGATAAGGTGGATGGGTCCTTGAAGGTCCCTTCTTGTTAACCCATGTGGTGTTGGGAGTCTTGCTGGGAGCTTCGATAGAGCCATCAACATTCATTTTCCTCTCAGAACCAAACACCCTCTTTCCTGGGTTTGGTTGAGAATCTACTTTTGAGGACATCACATAGTGTATCATGCCCTTTGAGACTTTTGTACATCCATGTCTCAAGCAATGTCTTCAACCTAGCATTTTCATAAATAGTAGTGGTATCCTCGGCGGAGGGTTAGTTACCACATCGTGATTGAAGATATTACTGATGTGATAGTAGAACATTCAACAACGAGTATTATCATGCTCAAGGCATTTTAGACATGGTGGTTCAAATCCTTCTGGCGGGATTGATTTGTTGAGGCGAAGTGACTTCGTTTTCTTTTGAAGATCTTCATGAACTGCTCTCAATTTCTCAAGTTCTTGCTTCCTTTGAAGATAATCATAGGAAACCCTTTCATGAGTTTTGAGAGCATTTCATGGCGACTTTCAAGTTCCTCATACTTAACATGAAGATTTTTATGTCTTCAATTAAGGACTAGATCGGGTCATTTCCGCATCCAACAGGTCATCACTTTTGTCTAACAGTTTTCAATATGTTCCATAGCTTCATTGTTGGTTTGCAATTTTAGCAAGTGTTTGTGGCTGGGTTTGGATTCACAATTAGAGTCATCTTCACTTGATGTTTGAAAGTAAGCATCGGCGTGAGTTTACCTTAACACCCGTGCCATGAAGCGATGAGTGGGGCGGAGTTGTCCTTGTCATTAGCATCGCGTTGTCGTGAGCCATTGTCTTGATGTTGAAGATGGACTTGTAGCGTGGGTTGTAGCTAGAGCCCGGACTTTACAGCATGAGTCAAACTCCTCCTCGGACTCCACCTCGCCTCCTCGAAGCGAACTCCTCCTCTGAGATCCATCTCCTTGCCAACAAAGCCACGAGCCTTGCTAGATGAGGCTCTTCTTAGTGAAGACTTGGAAGAAGACTTTGAGGTTTCTTCTTCTTCTTGTCATCGAGAATCATATTCCTTGCTCTTCTTCTTATTCTTCTTCTTGTTCTCATTGTCCCATTGTGGACACTTTCGGAGATGTAGTGACCAGGTTTCTTGCACTTGTGGCATGTTCTCTTCTTGTGGTCATGAGTGGGCTTCATCATTTCTCATTGGATCTTGAAGACTTTAAGATTTTCTTCTTAGTGAATTTCTGGAACTTCTTCTACATAGCAAGCTCCTTTCCAATGTCTTGAGATCCCGGAACTACGATCAGATTCTTCTTGGATGAGAAGCGACCTTTGCCTTCAAGCGCGGGAGTTCCATAGTTGGGACCATAGATGTCTCTTTTCTCGAGCAATTGAAACTCATGTGTTGAGCCTCTCAAGTATGTCGAGCCGGATCGAGTATCTTGAAGTCAGGGCATTCTTGAATCATCCGAGCTGGGGTGTCAAACAAGCTGTCAAGTGATCTCGGGGAGTGTCTTGGCGATTTCATGTTAGTGATCTCGATGGCAGCGAAACATGGAGCTCATTTGTGATATCGGTGGCGATCAAGCGTGAATGGACATTCTCATTGTCATTTCTCTTGAAGCGGTTGAAGAGGTTGCGAGGTCAGATCCTTTGATCTCTCTGGGTTGAGGCCTTTGTTGACCTTGGAGAGCGGTCGGACTAAGCCCGGCGTTTCCGGAGCACTCACGGCGGCATATTGTCCTTTGAGATGACCATAGATGATGTTCTTAGCGGAGAATCGGTTGAATGAACTTCTTGACATCGAGGTGACACCTTCACTGTCTTGGAGCGCCGTTCTTGACAACATACCATAGATCGACATCAATGGCAAGATGCATGCGCATCTTATTCTTCGATGGGGTAATCGGTGCCGCCATGAAGGCGGGGCGTACAGCGGAGACTTTGATTATCCTGCGATCGACATAGCTAAAACTCCGGTGGTTAAACGAATCACACGAACAAGGGGTACCTTGCTCATACCAATTAAAGTGCTAGTTATCGACTAGAGGGTTGAGTAAGCAATTTTATGAAAGTCTTCAAAACATGGAATTTTAGAAGAAGCGATAGAAATGAACCTATTAACATGCGTTGGAAGGTAAGCGCACTAGACAAGCCATAGTCATGCAAGTAATGAAGCTAAACGAAGACTATTAGCACTAGGTAGTATGGATCAGGATGGAAGATAGTATGAAGCCAAACAACAATAGTCATCAGTGAATTCAGCAGAGATAATTCAAGCGACGTGACTTCTAGAAGAAAACTATAAGTAAAGAGAGGAGAAGATAGAACCGATTCTTTGGGTGGAGACGGTGATTTGTTGGACCGTTCCACTTCTTGTGACAAGTTCTGCGTGCAGTTAGGGAGGATGAATTTAACTCGGAAGCGTCTTCACCTATTCCCCTTGAGCTAAGACACTTGTCTCGCCCAATCACTCTGGTAAGTCTTCAAGGTAGACTTCCAAACCTTCTGAACTTAGTTCATCGACAATCCACAATGACTCTTGGATGCTCATAGACGCCTAACTTGGTGGAGGGTAGCGATCCTCAAGTGTAACAAATCTTTAGGTCCTCACAGGCGGAAAGACTTGGTGATATAAACACTCTTTGGGCTCAGGGTGTTTTGGCTTTGTCCTGCATAAGATCTCTATAAAGTGCTTGGTGGGTTGCTCTCAAGCGACAAAAGTCGTGCACTAACTCTGAGCAACCACCAATTTATGGTGTGGGGTGGGCTATTTATAGCCACTAGACAACCGACCTGATTTGTCAAATGACCCTCAGTCACTAAGGCCGACACTTGTCAACGGTCGATTTCAAACACTGCAGCTTGACTTGGGATACAAGTGACTTATCCAACTCTGGATAAGATTTGCTCTCATTGTCTTTGCTCGAAGAACATATGATTTGAGCAAGCATCACTTGAGTCACTCGACTTTGTTCATTGGACCCCCATAAGGTTGGTTCCTATGACTCAACAAAGAAGAAGAAACTATGAAACAACTATGTCTTCGCACTCCATAGTCTTCCATGAATGTCTTCTCGAGTCATAATCTTCGTTGTGAATATCTTCACATACACCATTGTCTTCAATGTCTTCACACATTTTAGGGGTCATCTCAGGTAAACCGAATCAATGAGGACTACTGTGTTATCCTGCAATTCTCACAAACACATTAGTCCCTCAACTAGGTTTGTCGTCAATACTCCAAAACCAACTAGGGTGGCACTAAATGCACTTACATCTAGATGACAAAGGAACAGCGTTATGTTGTTGTGCGGTTTTGATGATAAAGATCTTGATGAATATGTAGAGACCAATATGAGCATCGAGTTCCATGTGGTTATTGACCGGAGATGTGTCTGTCATGTCTACATAGTTCTCGAACCCGTAAATCATAACAACGTTCGATGATGATTTGTATATGAGGTTATGTGATTTGATGATGAAGTTGTTGAGTCCGGATGAGATCACGGGCATGGCCAGTCTCGAAATGGTCGAGGCGTAAAGATCGATATATTGGGCTATATTATACATCGGAAGGTTACGAGTGGTTGGTGTTTTTAAGTCTGAGGAGAGTTCTGGAATTTAGCCGGAAAGTATTGGGCCTTCATGGGCCTTAGTGGAAAGGAAGAGGGGCCACAAGGAGGCGTGTGTACCCCCAGGCTTGGGTGGACTAGGGAGGGCGCCCTCTCCTTCTCCTCTCCTTCTCTACCCTCTTGAAAAGGAAGGGGACTCCAACTAGGATTGGGAATCCTGGTTGGACTGCGCCCCTCCTAGGCCGACCTCCTCTTCCCCCTCCTTTATGTCGTGGGCAAGGGCACCCCAAGACACACAAGTTTCTCTCGACCATTTTGAGAGGACATAATTGTAGTTAGTATGCTTGAAGTATTATTGTTTTATGTCAATATGAACTTTTTATCTTGAATCTTTGGATCTGAATATTCATACCACAATTAAAAATTACATTGAAATTATGCCAAGCACTCGCATAAAAAATTCTATTTTATCATTTACATACTCGAGGGCGGCAGGAATTAAGCTTGGGGATGCGTCGTCTCCAACATATCTATAATTTTTATTGCTCCATGCTATATTATCTCTGTTTTGGACATTGTTGGGCTTTATTATTCACTTTTATATTATTTTTTGGGACTAACCTATTAGCAGGAGGCCCAACCCAGTGTTTATTTTGCCTATTTGAGTTTGAGAAAAGAATATCAAGCGAGTCAAGCGGAATGAAACCGGGGAACATGATTTTCTCACGAACATGATCCAAGAGACTTGGACCTAAGTCAAGGAAGCTTGAGGCCCACAGTGGGGGGCATGCCTCCACCCTCATGGGCCCCTGTTGCTCCACAGACATCTCCTTCCTCCTATATATACCTATACCCCCCAAATGATCGGAGGCGGGCCAAAAACCTAATTCCACCGCCGTATACATGCCCATGAGATCCCATCTTGGGGGCACAAGGAGCTCATGGGAGTCCACCATGGAGGGCTTCTACATCATCACCATAGCCCCTCAGGTGAAGTGTGAGTGGTTTACCTCAGACCTTGGTCCATAGTTATTAGCTAGATGGCTTCTTCTCTCTTTTGGATCTCAATACAAAGTTCTCCCCCTCTCGTGGAGATCTATTTGATGTAATCTTCTTTTTTGCGGTGTGTTTGTTGAGACCGATGAATTGTGGGTTTATGATCAAGATTATCTATGAACAATATTTGAATCTTCTCTGAATTCTTTTATGTATGATTGGTTATCTTTGCAAGTCTCTCTGAATTATCAGTTTGGTTTGGCCTACTAGATTGGTTTTCTTGCAATGGGAGAAGTGCAGATTTGGGTTCAATCTTGCGGTGTCCTTTCCCAATGCGGTAGGGGCAGCAAGCATATTGTATTTTTGCCATCGAGGATAACAAGATGGGGTTTTATCATATTGCATGAATTTATCCCTCTACATCATGTCATCTTGCTTAAGGCATTACTCTGTTTTCTTGAACTTAATACTCTAGATGCATCTTTGGATAGCGGTCGATGAGTTGAGTAATAGTAGTAGATCTGATGAAAGTCGGTCTACTTGTCTCGGACGTGATGCCTATATACATGATCATACCTAGATATTCTCATAACTATGCTCAATTATCAATTGCTCAGTGAGTCGTTCACTTACAGTAAAATACTTATGCTCTTGAGAGAAGCCACTAGTGAAACCTATGGCCCCAGTCTATCTTCATCATATTAATCTTCAACACTTTATTTATTTCCTTTGCTTTTATTTTACTTTGCATCTTTATCACAAAAATACCAAAAATATTATATATATCAGATCTCACTCTAGTAAGTAATGTGAAGCGATTGACAACCCCTTATCGCGAACATTCCAAATTGAAAATTTGGGATGTTACAAACCTACCCATAAGATGAATCTGCGCCTCAGGATTCGGGTTGGCTAGAAAATAATAGGTGAGGGTGGAAGCACCATGAGATCTTCCTCTACGCTCGGTGGCTTCATCCTCGGTGTGGTGGCTCCGAACTTTGCAAAACTTGATAACCTTGCTTTGCGTGACTTCGGTGGCATACTTTCGATAATTTTGGTGGTTTCTCCTCGTGGGTCAATCGTTACCCAACAGATAGCTTCTAAGCGTACGGGTATCTCAATTATATCGGCCATTTCTGCGTGGCACTTCTTCAATTGAGAAGCGTGGAACACGTCGTGAACTCTGGATCCCTCAAAGCGATTCCAACATGCGTAACTTCTCCCATCGTCCCAAAACTTTTGTGGTCCCTAAGCGTGGCTTCTTTCGCTTTAACACCAGCGCTTAACTCATCGAGGCGGGGATTCTACGAAGATAAACTACATCTCAGACTTTGTACAATGTCTCCTTGCATTTTGAATCCATGGCTCTTACGCCTAAATTTGGGCTACTGTGAGCCTATTGCGAATCAACTTCACCTTCGTTCGAGACTCCTTAATCAAATCTGGTCCAAACAGGTGGCGGTCTCCAACTTCATCCCAAAACAGCAGGGTTGCACCTCGCCAGTACAAGGCTTGAAAGGGCCATCTTCAAACTGGTTTGATAGCTGTTATTATAAGAAAACTCTGCATCTGGAAAGTTGTCATCAACGATCCATAATCCATTGCATACTCTCGTATATCCTCCAAAATCTAGATTGACTCTCGATTACGTCCATCATGCTGTGGATGAAAAGTTGTACTAAACTCTGATACGGTTCCCAAAGTTTGATGTAAGCGATTCCAAAATTTGGTGAATTGGGTCCCTCTATCGTCGATACTCTCGGAACTCCATGCGGACATCTGATCACGGTCATGTATATCTTAGCCAACCGCCTTTGCTTGGGTAGTCTTCCTTTGGGATGAAATGAGCTACCTTCGTCAAGCGATCGACTACAACCGTCGAGTCATAGCTTTGAGCGGGTCACGAAGCGATCCGTGATAAAATCCATGCCTAACTTTTCCCACTTCCATTCGGGTATTGGCAATGGCTGTAACAATCGGCCGATGTTCTGCCTTCACTCTCGACATACATCACAAACTGCTACTAAAATATCCTTCTTCATTCCGGTCCACGAAAGTATCCTTAAATCAAATACATCTTGGTATTTCCTGGGTGAATCGAATCTGGCGAATCATGGGCCTCTTGAATCAACTACGATCTACGGATCATTAGGCACATAGCAGCGGTCTTCAAACCATAGAGATATCGTGCTCATCCTCCACGAAATCCTAGCTTTTCCCTTGCTCATTTCTCCTTAATATGGGCAATCTCATTATCAGTCTTGAGCTTCTCGATCTTATCCATCAAAGTAGATTGTATCTCAATCTGCTACATAGCCTCTCGGAACTATCTCCAAACATAGCTCTCAAATTCCTCATTTAACTCTTTTGGTAACCCTCCGGTCATTAGTGTGTTGACATGGCTCTTTGGCTCAACGCATCTGCTACTACGTTAGCCTTTCTAGGATGATAATGCAATCTCATATCATAATCCTTGATGAGCTCCAACCATCTCCTTTGCAGATTTAACTCCTACTGCGTGAAGATGTACTTCAAACTCTTGTGATCCGTGTACACCTCACGGTGGTTTCCAATAAGAAATATCTTGATCGCATTACTCTGACTGCTAACTCAAATCATGGTAGCATAATTCAACTCATGGGGCAAGCTGTCATGAAGCATCTGAAACAACTCTTCCCTCCTGCATAAACCTTTGCTCCAAGTCCTCGTGAGCGTCATAATACACCTCGTAATCCTTGCTTTGATCTGGCGGAATCAACCTTTGTGATGTAACCAAGCGTCTTTAACTCTTGAAACTAGCCTCATTCCTGGTCAATTGAACTTGGTGTCCTTCTTTAACAACTCCGTCATAGGCTTTGCAATCTTGAGAAATTCTCAATGAATCTTTGGTAGTATCCTGCGGTCCAAGAAAACTCGGATCTCTCAAGCTATGGTGCTTCGATTTGTCCGATGACAACTTTGGTGGGATCCTTTATTATACCTTCTCCGGATATAACATGTCAAGAAATCAACTTCAACCAACCAAAACTCATTTCTTTGAACTTGGCATATAAGCGATGTTCTGAGCTTCTCAAGTACTAAGCGCAAATGCTCCTTATGTTCTTCTTCATTCTTTGAATAAACCAAAATATCATCAATGAACACTCGATGAACTTATCAAAAACTCCATAAACACCTTGTTCATCATGTTCATGAAATAGGCGAATCGTTAGTCAGACAAATGACATAATGGTATACTCATTACAGCGTACACAGTGGTAAAGCCGTCTTAGTATATCACCTCCGAATCTTCAGCAGTGGTATCACGATGCCGTCGATCTTGGAAAATACCTTAGCTCCTTGCAATTGGTCAACAAATCGTTGATCGCCGGCGGCGGTACTTGTAATGGTCACTTCATTCAATCCTCGATAATCAACAACCATTCTCAATGATCCATCCTTCTTCTCCACTAAAATCTTGGCGATCCCCAAGGTGAAGAACTTGGTAGAATAAAACCTTTATCCGGTAACTCCTTAATCTGCTTCTAATTTCTTCCAAATCTTGTTATGGGCATCGATACGGTCTCTTAGATATTGGCCTGTGCACAAAAAGCTCAATCAAAAACTCAATGTCTCTATGGTGGCATGCACAGCAACTCTTCTGGAAATACGTCAGGTAATCCTTCACCTGGTACTTCCTCTGCACAACTCTGATAAGGAATTTACTTGTCCTCCTCGGCTCATGCAGTACATACTTGATCCTTCTCCCTTCGGGTTGTAAGCAAAATTGTCTTACTAAGCGCAATCGATGTTTCCTCGCCGATAGCCAATCCATACCTAGAATCACGTCCAAACCTTGCGATTCGAGCGATTAAATCGTAGGGAAAACATACTATGCTCAATATACTCGCTCTGGTGGGCTTACTAACATAGGTGTTCTAAGAACCTTGGTGGGCAGTTTATACTTATCCACAAATCCCTGATATGTATGAATCGATGCACGATTATCAAAAAGAACATTACGATGAATTCTTAACCAAAACTTACCTATTACATCATTGGCTTCAACCTCCTCCACGTTAACGTGGTTCACATCCCCTGTTGAAAGGGTTGGCTTCTTCCCTAAGCTTCATTGCCATTTCCATTTTGGGCTTGGGACATTCATTGGCATAATGTCGTTTCTGGCACTAAAGCAAGTGACTTGGCTCAGTCTCTCTTGGCTGGGGTTGGCGGGTTGGTCGGTTTTGTCGTTGCTTCCTCCATTCCGTTTTCTTGGAACCATTATGATTATGAAGTACCTCCTCCATGGGTATGCTGAAATTGTCCTCCGGTTTTGGGGTAAGCGTAGCTTTGAACTCGAATTGTACTTCCCCATACTTCCTCTTGCGGTTATCAATTTGTTGCTTCCCTTCAATCATAAACACGATCTACCAACTCTGGTAGTTGTTGAAAGTGCTACCATCAGCATGCTCATCATCATTCAGTCCTTCGAAACTTCTCTGCTTGGTGCATACATGTAGCGTCATCGGGGCATAACATGCTAACTTACTAAAGTCCTCCTCTTGGCTTCTGATCGTCCTCCTTGGCGTAAGTGCGAAACTCAGCTTCTTCTGGCCATAGCTCCTGCTTTGAAAATGGCGATGCAGGCTTGCTAAAACTGATCCCCGTGTTTGTGTCAATAGGGTGTGGCTGTGTAATTCTCCACCATGATGCTGGTCCATCAGTGATGTCGGACAAAACACACTCTTCGCATCGGTGCATCTGAGTGGTCACTCCTTCAACCTTGAGAGCCAATCATACGCAACAATCGACTCGGTGCTCTTGAGAAGCACCGGTGGTTGGCCTCAAGAAAAGAAATCGAATAATTGACGGTGGTGGTGGTGGGTTATTGTTGTTGTTGTTGTTGTTTTTTGCCTTGGTTGCATGCGGTGTTTGAATCAAGGCATTACTTCTGAATCAATTTGAAATGATCTCGGTGGGAAAACAAATCCGATTATCGCATCTCGGAGGCATCGAGGTTTAGAGAGGATGAGTGAGGTCTAGTGAAAACACTACCCATATGCATGAGACAATTCAAACAATATCACTCCAATCAATTCAAACAAGGCATACAACGGTCTCTAACTATCGTTCTGAAGTGCATGGACTAAACTAAATACAATGGGAATTTCACTACTTTGTGTGGTGGTCGACTAGAAAAAGCTTCGATGGAACTCCATGATATCTGCTCCTTCATCAACATAGTCATCATCACTATCGTCGGGATCAAATTGGTGTAAATGAATGATGATATAGTTATTGGGAAAAGTGGAATCGTCATCATTTCCTCTGTATGAGGTCCCCCATGAAAACTCAAGCTTCTGGTTAAGTGATCATTCTTCTCCACTGCACTTCAATTTCTTCCATAATCTTCACGTGTAGCCTTGAGTTCTTCCTCTAGCTCCTTGATCTTGGTCATAGCCTGCGAGATCCTCCATGCTGCTTGGTCTACGTTCTCTGACGTCGAATGTCTTTGGTTTAACTCCTGGATATATCTGCGATTGATCTATCCTCCTGGTGCGATCATCTCCATTGCTCATCTGGCACAAATCAGTGGTAGTATTCTTGAGATCATTGCGGTATATACTTCTCATCGTCCCATGGCGATGTGGGCTGCCATGCTCTTTCCTAGGCTCCAGTTGGTGCATCAAAGAAAACTCTATGGGCTCGTGTTGGTGCAAATGTCCTTCCGGAACTTGAACTTGGATCATCGGTGCTCCTCTTGGTAAAGTGGGCGTTGTAGGTCCGGTGAAGCTTGGTACTCCGATGTTCGGTATCTAATGACTTCCTTCAAGTGACATCAAAGGTGTATCTTCATCCGGTTGTGTGAACTTGTTCCTTGCATCCGCCATCCTAAAAGATTATAAAATATGAGGTGAAATGAGAAGAAGAGTAGTGATCTAGGGCTTTAGCTTAGTGGTGCGTGTCCTAGAGTCGTGCTCCGATACCATCTTGTGGCGACAGACCTCAAGCGATCGATCTACGTGCCGATTGTCATCCTGGATCGATGTCTTTGACACACACAATACTTGATGGATTTATAGCAGTATCAATCACACTTATTACATGAGAAGTCTCAAAGAGACTGATTACAATAAATATGGCAGGCCATAAAGCGATAACAATGGAAGGCTTGGAAGATAAGCGAGTCCATCAACTCCAGCGGCATCCTGAGTATAGAACCACGACCTAAGGCACCTTACTGAAGTAAATGCGAAAAGTCACAACATGAGCGTTGCAGGCCAGCAATTGACACATGCAATATGCTAATGTAACACATAGAAACAATATGAAAGGTAATACTATACTACATGCATATATGGCTGGTGGAAAGCTCTATAGTTCTGATTTTGCGTAAAGCCAATTTTCCCTCTTTAGGAATAAATTTTATTTAACTATCATGGTGGTTGTTAAACATTGAGAATGGTTGACATTCTCAATCCCAATTAAGTGTCATCATTAAAACCCAACAATATTAATTAAAGTAACATGATGAGATTCACATGATAATCCAAATACTAGATACTCAAGATGTCCATAGCAGGGACACGGCTAACCATGATTAGTTTATTACGCTCTGCGGAGGTTGTGCACTTTTCCCCACAAGACTGGTCTCCTCCATTGAGATTCTACTTTTCATGGTGTTTGAAAGCGGATGGCAGAGACTGAGTTTTCGAAGCGCTAGCACCTTACGAGCAGGTAGGCAGTTACACCTACATCCCTCTACATCTGCTAGTCTACCACTCTAAGAGTTCATACGACTTAATCAACTATGCTAGAGCCCATAGTAGCTTGTGGCTGCACTGCGGAAGTTTCTACCATGAATAATCTCATGATCCCTTTGAGCAGGATGGCGGTCCAAAAGAAATAGGCAATCTGGAATACCCGTACCTCATCCACCTAGATGTGTTTTTAAGTTGCCACCTTAAATAAACCATTAATTAACAAACTCACATGTCATGGATACTCTCACCCAATCCACGTCTACTAACATAGCATGGTGTAATAAGCAAGCATGAAGTAACTCCCAAGGGTTTGATAATAAACGGTAATAGGTACTACCTCATCTACTTACCAAAACCCACAATTTAATTAGATCCTAATCATGCAATGTTTGAGGATTGATCTAATGCATAAAACTGGGTATGAAAAGAGGTATGATCAAAGTGTTACTTGCCTTGTTGATGATGAAACAACTAGAGATTCAAAGTAGCAAGCAGCGCACTCAGGTACTCTATACAAAACAAACAAGCATACAATAAGTACTCATCTAATGCACGAGTAAAACTCAAATAACATATCTAACCAGAAAGTTCAACAGAACTCCGGTTTGCAAAAGAAACAAAACCAGCGCAAAAGAAAGTCAAGCGGCGAAAGAAACATGCTTCGTTTACTAATCTGAACCTAAGTCAGATTTTACAGTAAAAACTTGTTTGAGTTGGTTATTCGGAAAGAAGGTTTGAGGCGAAACTCTAGGCGCTTGAATCGCTGATTACGATAAGCGAGCAAAAAGTTATACTAGATCGAAAATCGGATCGAAAATCGCGATCGAGAAAAATGGCGGAATAAATCGAGAAAAAAAGAAAAGCAGCGAACAGCTTAATGAGCGAGCGTTAGTTATCTGAACATAAACTATGAAGCGTGTTTGTTAAAGCGAGCGAGCGGCGAATGCCGCTAAATAAATAATAGGAGAAAAAACGATCTATTTAAAAAACAAAACTAGGGTTTTCTAAAAAAGCAAGCAGTTTTCTCAAATGGCGGCTACCTCAGGTCGAGGCTCAGGTGAAACTCAGCGAGTCCGAGGCGGTGGTCTTGTGTGCAGCCAGCCTTCAGCGGGCCGAGGCTGCTCGGCGAGCTCGCGTGGCGGCAGCGTTGGCGGTGAGAAATGACTCATTAGCGTGCTTGGCGGTTCAGCGAAGCGGCAGCCGGTCTCCCAGGGAAAGGCGGCGGTGGTTAGGCCAGACTGGCTGGGCCTCGGCCCGATCGGAGTCTTGGCCAGCGTGTTTTTTAAATAATTCGCGAGACTAAAAAAATCTAGAAAAAATAAATAAAAATCTAAAAATGCCAAAACAAATTTTCAACGCCTAAATAAAATATTTAGAGCGGTGAACATTTTCTTGGCCCTAAAATCTGATTTTTAAAAGCGCAATTTTCCTAAATTCAAATAAAATAGCGAAAAACTCCAAATAAAATTCTATTTGATTTTTTATTAAATCTTCATTATTCCTTTATTTTGGGAAAGTCATTTTACTCCTCTCTCATATTTTTATAATGAAATAATTGAAGATAAAATAAATAAAATCAAATGATCCTATTTTCAAATTTGAGAAAACTCAAATATGAAAATTGAAATCTCAACTCTCTCCATGGATCCTTGAGTTGCTTGAAATTTCTAGGATCGAGACAAAATGCAATAAAATATGATATGCAAGTGATGATCTGTATAACATTCCAAATTGAAAATTTGGGATGTTACATGTGCTGAACTTGATCCACCTTGTCACAGCATAATCGGCATCGAGAATCAACTAGATCAAACTCTGAGCCTTTTGGATACCATAATCCTAGTGTTGGGGTGTAAGCCAAATATCGAAGAATTAACTTCCTGACTAAATGATCGCGATTCCTTTGGTCTTGCTTGGATCGGGCACACATGCAAACACTAAGCATGATATCTGTACTAGATGCACATAAATAAAGTAAAGAACCAATCATGAATGGTATACCTTTTGATCAAACTCTTTACCATTGGCGTCGGGTTCGGATGACTTTTGGTTGGCATTAAATCGTGTATCCTTTTGATCTTGCATTCCAAACTTCTTCCGGATCTTTGAGGTATTTCTCTTGAGATATGAAGATGTCGTTGCTTTCGATGATTTGAAGACCTAGGAAGAACTTGACTCACCCATCATGGACATCGATATGCTCTTGCATCGTAGTGACCAAACTCATCCTTGTATTTCTTGTCGGTCTGGTAGAAGATAATGTCATCCACATAGATTTGGCACACAAATAGTTCTCCATCATATGTATTACGTGAAGAGTAGGATCGAGAACTAGGTTTGAAACCTTTGCTCTTGAAGTCTTTGAGTGTGTCATACCAAGCCGAGGGCTTGTTTGAGGCCATCTGATGCCTTGTTGAGCTTATACCATATCGGGATGTTTGGATCTTCAAAGCCGGTGGTTGTGCAACATACACTTCTTCTTCAATCATGACTTTTTGAAAGCACTCTTCACATCCATTTGATATAGAAGGATGTTGTGATGGTTGGCATAGGCTATCGGTTATGTGAATGGCTTCAAAGCCTATGCCGGAGCAAATGTTTCATCAAAGTCAATTCCTTCAACAAGTGTATCCTTGAAGCAATGAGGCGAGCCTTGTTTGGACAACTTTACCATGCTCATCTTGCTTGTTGTGATATATCCATTTGGTGCCTATATGTTGCTTGCGAGATCGGGGCCTTGACTAATTCCCACATTGTTGTTCAACAGGCTTTTGAAGCTCTTCTTGCATAAGCAAATCCATTGAGTTCCATGAAGGCTTGACCTTTCTTGGGTTACGATATTGAGACAAATGCAAAGTTCCAAGAAATTTGCTAGTACTGTTTGCTCTTGAATGAGTGAGTGGACTGGTGCATTGATGCTATCAATTATCTTATCAATATGTACTTCATTTGCAAACGAAGATGGAGCGAAGATTTTGCTCTTGCTAATCATTGTCTTCATTTTGGTTCGAATGAGCATTGTCTTGAGGTTGATTAGTATAGAAATGATAAGTTCCTCTTGACTGTGCCTCGGAAGGTATGATCTCTCGGTACCCATAAGCAGTTGATTCCTTTGGGAGGACTTCATCTAGCACATTTGTGGTGCTCTCTTTATGAGGCGTTAGTCTCATCGACCCTTACATCCGGTTTCAACCACTTTATAGTGAAAGAAGTTGAAGACTACTGTGGGAGTGTGAATCCTTTCTATAACCATAAAGCCTTCATGTGCTTTGGTGCAAATTTTGAAGTGTGATGTGGATCCTTGATGCGACCCTAGCACCAAATACTGCAAGTAGCTTACATTTGGCTTCTTACGATTTAGGAGCTCATAGGAAGTCTTCTTGAGAGCTTGTGAATAAACACGGTTGATGACATGGCATGCGGTATCAATGGCTTTGGGCGAGAACTTTCTCGGAGTCTTGTATTCATCAAGCATCGTCAAGCCATCTCGATGAGTGCTCTGGTTCTTGTCCACGATGCCATTTCTTTGAGGTGTGTATGGAGGAAGAACTCATGGTGATGCCCTAATGTATCAAGGTAAAGATCAAGGCGGTGTTCTTGAACTACTGTCGTTGTCATCTGATGTGCTTGATCTTGGCGCCATAGTCGTCATAGCACGATTAGCCAGCGTAAAGACTCTTGCACTTCATTCTTGTGAGATTATATGCACCCATGTATATCTTGAATAATCATCAACAATGAAACCATATAGGCGATAGTGGTAGTGAGAGTAGAGTAGTGAGTAGGTCAAAGAGATCCATGAAAGCGGCTTGAAGGGTTGAGATGTAGTCATGATTGTCTTGAGGATGCTTGGCCTCGTCATCTTTCGACCATGAAACCGCACAAATGATCCTTCTTGAACTTGGCGCCCTCGATGCCTGCAACGTGTTCTTCACGTGTGCAGAGTTCCTCATGCCAGCATGCCCTAGCCTTTGATGCCAGCCGGCACTCTGAAGCTTTGCTAGAACATCGACCAAGCTGTGGTCTCTTGAGAAATCTACCATGTACAAATCATCTTTCTGGTACCCTTCAAGACTAGAGACTTGTGATTCCACTAGAACAAGGCAGCGATATTTTCAAATATCACAATCATGTTCAAATCACAAAGCATTGAGAGCGGACATTAAGTTGAAACTAAAGGGATTCAACAAGCATCACTTTATCCATGTGTTGATCCTTTGAGTTGCAACTCTACCTAGACCCAATACCTTGCTTTTACGATGTGACCAAATGTGATGTGGCTCTTGTCGGATGGGCGTAGTGTTGAATCCATCGAAGACTTCAATCACCGGTCATGTGGTTAGTGCATCCTTTATCCATAATCCACGAAGCATGTGGTGTCATACCATCTACATTACATTTAGGGGTTAAAGCTTCACAAAGTATTGTGAAGCATAAACATTTAATGAACAAAGTATTATCAAAGCTCGGATCAAGTTAGGGTGATAGGATGATTGGCAAGCGATTGAGGACGAAATCGTTAGTAAGACCATTTGGGCATTTTATCTTGCCTACAAGATGTTTTAGGTCTGACATAAGCATCGGACGCCTTTGATTTCAGGTGGAGACCTTTCCTGCAAAGAAAGTTAATTTTCTTAACCACCCACATTAGGGGTGGAGCAATGAGTCTAAGTGTAGCATCTAAGGACTTTGGCTTTGGAGCCCTAGCAAATAGCCTTGCAGGAGGTGAATAATACTCATATGAATAAGCGAGAGAAAAGTTCTTAGTATTATGAACATAGCGGTTTGAATAAACGCTCATATTCATGGTCAAGTATGATTTCCTGCAACACATTGGCGTTAGGGTGACTCAAGTGTGTCCTCACATGCATGTAAAGCCTTTGAGTGCAGGGTTTGTCTTCTTAGTTTGTGGTGTTATGATAACATTGGAGGAAGATTCTCAAAGACACCTTTTGGGCACGAGATCTTCTTCATAGGCAGTCCATTCCTGATTAGTACCAATATACACAGCAAACACTTCACCATTCGATTCTTGGTTTATAGTTTGCATCAAAGTTCATCAATGACAATTGGGTTGCACAGTGAAGCTAGATAAGGTGGATGGGTCCTTGAAGGTCCCTTCTTGTTAACCCATGTGGTGTTGGGAGTCTTGCTGGGAGCTTCGATAGAGCCATCAACATTCATTTTCCTCTCAGAACCAAACACCCTCTTTCCTGGGTTTGGTTGAGAATCTACTTTTGAGGACATCACATAGTGTATCATGCCCTTTGAGACTTTTGTACATCCATGTCTCAAGCAATGTCTTCAACCTAGCATTTTCATAAATAGTAGTGGTATCCTCGGCGGAGGGTTAGTTACCACATCGTGATTGAAGATATTACTGATGTGATAGTAGAACATTCAACAACGAGTATTATCATGCTCAAGGCATTTTAGACATGGTGGTTCAAATCCTTCTGGCGGGATTGATTTGTTGAGGCGAAGTGACTTCGTTTTCTTTTGAAGATCTTCATGAACTGCTCTCAATTTCTCAAGTTCTTGCTTCCTTTGAAGATAATCATAGGAAACCCTTTCATGAGTTTTGAGAGCATTTCATGGCGACTTTCAAGTTCCTCATACTTAACATGAAGATTTTTATGTCTTCAATTAAGGACTAGATCGGGTCATTTCCGCATCCAACAGGTCATCACTTTTGTCTAACAGTTTTCAATATGTTCCATAGCTTCATTGTTGGTTTGCAATTTTAGCAAGTGTTTGTGGCTGGGTTTGGATTCACAATTAGAGTCATCTTCACTTGATGTTTGAAAGTAAGCATCGGCGTGAGTTTACCTTAACACCCGTGCCATGAAGCGATGAGTGGGGCGGAGTTGTCCTTGTCATTAGCATCGCGTTGTCGTGAGCCATTGTCTTGATGTTGAAGATGGACTTGTAGCGTGGGTTGTAGCTAGAGCCCGGACTTTACAGCATGAGTCAAACTCCTCCTCGGACTCCACCTCGCCTCCTCGAAGCGAACTCCTCCTCTGAGATCCATCTCCTTGCCAACAAAGCCACGAGCCTTGCTAGATGAGGCTCTTCTTAGTGAAGACTTGGAAGAAGACTTTGAGGTTTCTTCTTCTTCTTGTCATCGAGAATCATATTCCTTGCTCTTCTTCTTATTCTTCTTCTTGTTCTCATTGTCCCATTGTGGACACTTTCGGAGATGTAGTGACCAGGTTTCTTGCACTTGTGGCATGTTCTCTTCTTGTGGTCATGAGTGGGCTTCATCATTTCTCATTGGATCTTGAAGACTTTAAGATTTTCTTCTTAGTGAATTTCTGGAACTTCTTCTACATAGCAAGCTCCTTTCCAATGTCTTGAGATCCCGGAACTACGATCAGATTCTTCTTGGATGAGAAGCGACCTTTGCCTTCAAGCGCGGGAGTTCCATAGTTGGGACCATAGATGTCTCTTTTCTCGAGCAATTGAAACTCATGTGTTGAGCCTCTCAAGTATGTCGAGCCGGATCGAGTATCTTGAAGTCAGGGCATTCTTGAATCATCCGAGCTGGGGTGTCAAACAAGCTGTCAAGTGATCTCGGGGAGTGTCTTGGCGATTTCATGTTAGTGATCTCGATGGCAGCGAAACATGGAGCTCATTTGTGATATCGGTGGCGATCAAGCGTGAATGGACATTCTCATTGTCATTTCTCTTGAAGCGGTTGAAGAGGTTGCGAGGTCAGATCCTTTGATCTCTCTGGGTTGAGGCCTTTGTTGACCTTGGAGAGCGGTCGGACTAAGCCCGGCGTTTCCGGAGCACTCACGGCGGCATATTGTCCTTTGAGATGACCATAGATGATGTTCTTAGCGGAGAATCGGTTGAATGAACTTCTTGACATCGAGGTGACACCTTCACTGTCTTGGAGCGCCGTTCTTGACAACATACCATAGATCGACATCAATGGCAAGATGCATGCGCATCTTATTCTTCGATGGGGTAATCGGTGCCGCCATGAAGGCGGGGCGTACAGCGGAGACTTTGATTATCCTGCGATCGACATAGCTAAAACTCCGGTGGTTAAACGAATCACACGAACAAGGGGTACCTTGCTCATACCAATTAAAGTGCTAGTTATCGACTAGAGGGTTGAGTAAGCAATTTTATGAAAGTCTTCAAAACATGGAATTTTAGAAGAAGCGATAGAAATGAACCTATTAACATGCGTTGGAAGGTAAGCGCACTAGACAAGCCATAGTCATGCAAGTAATGAAGCTAAACGAAGACTATTAGCACTAGGTAGTATGGATCAGGATGGAAGATAGTATGAAGCCAAACAACAATAGTCATCAGTGAATTCAGCAGAGATAATTCAAGCGACGTGACTTCTAGAAGAAAACTATAAGTAAAGAGAGGAGAAGATAGAACCGATTCTTTGGGTGGAGACGGTGATTTGTTGGACCGTTCCACTTCTTGTGACAAGTTCTGCGTGCAGTTAGGGAGGATGAATTTAACTCGGAAGCGTCTTCACCTATTCCCCTTGAGCTAAGACACTTGTCTCGCCCAATCACTCTGGTAAGTCTTCAAGGTAGACTTCCAAACCTTCTGAACTTAGTTCATCGACAATCCACAATGACTCTTGGATGCTCATAGACGCCTAACTTGGTGGAGGGTAGCGATCCTCAAGTGTAACAAATCTTTAGGTCCTCACAGGCGGAAAGACTTGGTGATATAAACACTCTTTGGGCTCAGGGTGTTTTGGCTTTGTCCTGCATAAGATCTCTATAAAGTGCTTGGTGGGTTGCTCTCAAGCGACAAAAGTCGTGCACTAACTCTGAGCAACCACCAATTTATGGTGTGGGGTGGGCTATTTATAGCCACTAGACAACCGACCTGATTTGTCAAATGACCCTCAGTCACTAAGGCCGACACTTGTCAACGGTCGATTTCAAACACTGCAGCTTGACTTGGGATACAAGTGACTTATCCAACTCTGGATAAGATTTGCTCTCATTGTCTTTGCTCGAAGAACATATGATTTGAGCAAGCATCACTTGAGTCACTCGACTTTGTTCATTGGACCCCCATAAGGTTGGTTCCTATGACTCAACAAAGAAGAAGAAACTATGAAACAACTATGTCTTCGCACTCCATAGTCTTCCATGAATGTCTTCTCGAGTCATAATCTTCGTTGTGAATATCTTCACATACACCATTGTCTTCAATGTCTTCACACATTTTAGGGGTCATCTCAGGTAAACCGAATCAATGAGGACTACTGTGTTATCCTGCAATTCTCACAAACACATTAGTCCCTCAACTAGGTTTGTCGTCAATACTCCAAAACCAACTAGGGTGGCACTAAATGCACTTACATCTAGATGACAAAGGAACAGCGTTATGTTGTTGTGCGGTTTTGATGATAAAGATCTTGATGAATATGTAGAGACCAATATGAGCATCGAGTTCCATGTGGTTATTGACCGGAGATGTGTCTGTCATGTCTACATAGTTCTCGAACCCGTAAATCATAACAACGTTCGATGATGATTTGTATATGAGGTTATGTGATTTGATGATGAAGTTGTTGAGTCCGGATGAGATCACGGGCATGGCCAGTCTCGAAATGGTCGAGGCGTAAAGATCGATATATTGGGCTATATTATACATCGGAAGGTTACGAGTGGTTGGTGTTTTTAAGTCTGAGGAGAGTTCTGGAATTTAGCCGGAAAGTATTGGGCCTTCATGGGCCTTAGTGGAAAGGAAGAGGGGCCACAAGGAGGCGTGTGTACCCCCAGGCTTGGGTGGACTAGGGAGGGCGCCCTCTCCTTCTCCTCTCCTTCTCTACCCTCTTGAAAAGGAAGGGGACTCCAACTAGGATTGGGAATCCTGGTTGGACTGCGCCCCTCCTAGGCCGACCTCCTCTTCCCCCTCCTTTATGTCGTGGGCAAGGGCACCCCAAGACACACAAGTTTCTCTCGACCATTTTGAGAGGACATAATTGTAGTTAGTATGCTTGAAGTATTATTGTTTTATGTCAATATGAACTTTTTATCTTGAATCTTTGGATCTGAATATTCATACCACAATTAAAAATTACATTGAAATTATGCCAAGCACTCGCATAAAAAATTCTATTTTATCATTTACATACTCGAGGGCGGCAGGAATTAAGCTTGGGGATGCGTCGTCTCCAACATATCTATAATTTTTATTGCTCCATGCTATATTATCTCTGTTTTGGACATTGTTGGGCTTTATTATTCACTTTTATATTATTTTTTGGGACTAACCTATTAGCAGGAGGCCCAACCCAGTGTTTATTTTGCCTATTTGAGTTTGAGAAAAGAATATCAAGCGAGTCAAGCGGAATGAAACCGGGGAACATGATTTTCTCACGAACATGATCCAAGAGACTTGGACCTAAGTCAAGGAAGCTTGAGGCCCACAGTGGGGGGCATGCCTCCACCCTCATGGGCCCCTGTTGCTCCACAGACATCTCCTTCCTCCTATATATACCTATACCCCCCAAATGATCGGAGGCGGGCCAAAAACCTAATTCCACCGCCGTATACATGCCCATGAGATCCCATCTTGGGGGCACAAGGAGCTCATGGGAGTCCACCATGGAGGGCTTCTACATCATCACCATAGCCCCTCAGGTGAAGTGTGAGTGGTTTACCTCAGACCTTGGTCCATAGTTATTAGCTAGATGGCTTCTTCTCTCTTTTGGATCTCAATACAAAGTTCTCCCCCTCTCGTGGAGATCTATTTGATGTAATCTTCTTTTTTGCGGTGTGTTTGTTGAGACCGATGAATTGTGGGTTTATGATCAAGATTATCTATGAACAATATTTGAATCTTCTCTGAATTCTTTTATGTATGATTGGTTATCTTTGCAAGTCTCTTCAATTATCGTTTGGTTTGGCCTACTAGATTGGTTTTTCTTGCAATGGGAGAAGTGCTTAGCTTTGGGTTCAATCTTAGTGTCCTTTCCCAAGAATAGTAGGGGCAGCAAGGCACGATTGTATTGTTTCCATCGAGGATAACAAGATGGTTTTTTATCATATTGCATGAATTTATCCCTCTACATCATGTTATCTTGCTTAAGGCATGCACTGTTTCTTGAACTTAATACTCTAGATGCATGCTGGATAGTGGTCGATGAGTGGAGTAATAGTAGTAGATGCAGGTGAGTCCTGCTCACTTGTCTCGGACGTGATGCCTATATACATGATCATACCTAGATATTCTCATAACTATGCTCAATTTCACAATTGCTCAACAGTAATTGCGACACCCACCGTAAAATACTTATGCTCTTGAGAGAAGCCACTAGTGAAACCTATGGCCCCGGGTCTATCTTCATCATATTAATCTTCCAACACTTTATTTATTTCTTTGCTTTTATTTTACTTTGCATCTTTATCACAAAATACCAAAAATATTATCCTATCATATCTATCGATCTCACTCTCAAGTGACCGTGAAGGGATTGACAACCCTTATCGCTTTGGTTGCGAGGATTTATTTGCTTTGTGGTATGAGGGACTCCAGCGTAGCCTCCTAACGGATTGATATCTTGGTTCTCAAAACTGAGGAAATATTATTACTTTGCTGCACCATCCTATCCTGTTCAAGGAAATCCAACGCAGGCTCAAGAGGTAGCACGTGTCCTTTCCAAGTGATAGCAGGGCAGCAAGGCACGATCGTATTGTTGCCATTGAGGATAAAAAGATGGGGTTTATATCATATTGCATGAGTTTATCCTCTACATCATGTCATCTTACTTAAAGCATTACTCGTTCTTATGAACTTAATACTCTAGATGCATGCTGGATAGCGGTCGATGTGGAGTAATAGTAGTAGATGCAATCGCTTCGATCTACTTGTCGGACGTGATGCCTATATACATGATCATACCTAGATATTCTCATAACTATGCTCAATTCTATCAATTGCTCGACAAGAATTGCTTACCCACCGTAATACTTATGCTCTTTAGAGAAGCCACTAGTGAAACCTATGGCCCCGGTCTATTTTCCATCATATTAATCTTCCAACACTTAGCTATTTTATTACTGTTTATTTTACTTTGCATCTTTATCGTAAAATACCAAAATATTATCTTATCATATCTATCGATCTCACTCGTAAGTGACCGTGAAGGGATTGACAACCCCTTTATTGCGTTGGTTGCAAGGTTCTTATTTGTTTGTGTAGGTGCATGGGACTTGAGCGTGATCTCCATCGGATTGATACCTTGGTTCTCAAAACTGAGGGAAATACTTACGCTACTTTATCTGCATCACCCTTTCCTCTTCAAGGGAAACCAACGCAAGTGCTCAAGAGGTAGCAAGAACGATTTCGCACGTTGTTGGGGCGATTCGCGCCAAGTCAAGTCAAGACATACCAAGTACCCATCACAAACTCTTATCCCTCGATTACATTATTTGCCATTTACCTCTCGCTTTCCTCTCCCCACTTCACCCTTGCCGCTTTTATTCGCCTCTTTTCGTCGCTCTTTTTCGCTTGCTTTTGTTTGCTCGTGTGTTGGATTGCTTGCTTGTCACGATGGCTCAAGATAATACTAAATTGCGTGACTTTAGCAATACCAACAAAAATGATTTTCTTAGCACTCCGATTGCTCCTCTTACCGATGCTGAATCTTGTGAAATTAATGCTGCTTTGTTGAATCTTGTCATGAAAGATCAATTTGCTGGCCTTCCTAGTGAAGATGCCGCTACCCATCTGAATAGCTTCGTTGATTTGTGTGATATGCAAAAGAAGAAAGATGTGGACAGTGATATTGTGAAATTGAAGCTATTTCGCTTTTCACTTAGAGATCGTATAAAGTTTGGTTTTCGCTTTGCTAAAAATAGTATTGATTCATGGAATAAGTGCAAAGATGCTTTTATCTCTAAGTATTTTCCTCCGCTAAGATCATCTCTTAGAAACGATATCATGAATTTTAAGCTACTTGATCATGAACATGTTGCACAAGCTTGGGAGAGGATGAAATTAATGATACGAATTGCCTACACATGGTTTGAATCTTGGATGATTATACAAAAAATTATGCCGGATTGAATTTTGCTTCTAGAAATCTTTTAGATTCGCCTGGAGGCATTCTATGGAAATCACTT
>JAHIAM010009221.1:0-15587 GCA_021605205.1 Aegilops longissima
AAGGGCATGTATATATGGTAAATGAATGAACAGCTTGTCTAGGTTCTGGGACTACTTACTTGAGTATCTGGCGATTGCAGCTTAGTCCTGCGTCCTCGGTCAGGTCAGGACACTTCTCTTGTGATCCGAAGAACAGTTTATACATCTCCACAGGCGTCGTGCCCATAAAATGTTGGAGAGCTCATGGTCCCTCAGTTAAATTCCCACGGCGGAGGCGGCGTTTGCTGAGGCAGGGGCGCGGATCAACATAACCTGTGCCACTGCACCAGATTGATCTCTCTTTCTTGGAGGTCTCGGATACGGCCCTGCAGCAAAGGCGTCCTTGGGCGGCCCCAGTCGAGCCTTGTTGACCCATGATGCCGGCCCGGCTGTGGTGGACCCGGGCCGGAAGGCGGGCGCCACCCATTTGGTGCCCCTAGGAGCGGTAATATAAAACCACTCCCGTTGCCACAAACCAAGCTCCTTTTGAAAAGAGCCCTCGGGCCACGGAGCATCAGCACATTTGCTTATAATTGCCCCTCCGCACTCTACTTGCTGCCCCTCGATCATCTTTGGCTCCACCTTAAAGGTCTTGAGCCACAATCCAAAGTGAGGGGTAATATGGAGGAAGGCCTCACATATGACAATGAATGACGAGATGTGGAGGATGGACTCCGGATTCAAGTCATGGAAATCAAGCCCATAATAAAACATGAGCCCCCGCACAAAGGGATCCGTCGGGAAGCCTAAACCCCGAAGGAAGTGGGACACGAATACCACGTTCTCGCCGGGCTCAAGAGTGGGAACGACCTGCCCTGGAGTAGGCAGCCTATGTGAGATCTCGTCGGTTAGATACCTGGTGTCTCGCAGCTTTAGCACATCTTCCTCTGTGAAGGAGGAAGGCATCCACCGGCCGTGCTGGTCGGAACCGGACATCGTCGAAGGTCGAAGCGCCCGAATTTGAAGCTTTGGGTGTTGGAACTTCGGTAGCGAGGCGAACTTCGATGGAGGTGTAAAGAAGAGGGCCTTGGTCTCATTATAAAGGGTTGAATACCAGAGCCCACCCGTGGTCGATTAGGACTCGCCTTTGATAGAGAGGCGTGCCAGCAGACGCAGTTGGGTTACCACGTCCGTATTGATGAGGATCCCGGAATAAGGGGCGATCTATGCTTTGATAAGGCGTGCCGAAACCGCCTAGCTAAGCGCTGAGGTGGAGCGATAAAAAAGCGATTCATATAAAAGGCTGGCGTGGTGTGATGTCATGCCACGGAATCGTCGTGATTTGTGCAAAGTTATTCTCTCTACGGTGGTATGTGGAACTTGTTTTGCGAGCGGACACTATCCTTGTGTTCAAAACCTTCTATGAAGTATTAGGAGGAACCGCCTTGCAATGCGAAGACAATATCGCCGACTAAATCGTCATTGAAGCCTGGTTCGAGGGAGCTCTTGAGGAGTCTGGACTAGGGGTGTGTCCGGATAATGGGACTATCATCTGACGGACTCAAGACTATGAAGATACAAGATTGAAGACTTTGTCCGTGTCCAGGATGGGACTTTCCTTGGCGTGGAAGGCAAGCTTGGCGATCTGGATATGTAGATCTCCTACTATTGTAACCGACTACTGTGTAACCCTAACCTATCGGTGTCTAACTAAACCGGAGGTTTTAGTCCATAGGACGAACAACAATCATACCATAGGCTAGCTTCTGGGTTTAGCCTCTCTGATCTCGTGGTAGATCTACTCTTGTACTACCCATATCATCAATATTAATCAAGCGGGGTAAGGTATTACCTCCATCGAGAGGGCCTGAACACAGGTAAAAACATCGTGTCCCTTGTCTCTGTTACCATCCGCCTAGGCCACAGTTCGGGACCCCTACCAAGATCCGCGGTTTTGACACCCGACACATACCAATAGAGGATGTCGGATCCTCAAAAGCAGAGCATTCGGCGCGTCTGGGGAAACAATGAAGGAGACTTCTAGTCAGGATATCTCCCCCCTCCATAGCATATAAGTACGGACGCTCCCCCAGACCACGCTATACTTGCAACTTCGGTTGCAGTACCTAAGACATAGCAAACCGGGGCTCCACAACACATAAAACCCCGCATGTGGAAATCACCAACAACATCTCTTAAAGATCTTTGGGAGCAAAGGCCAAGTTTTTACGGCCCATCACTCTAAGCAGTTGTCTTGGATCACAAACAAATACTCATAAAGAATAAATCTTGGCACCTCCCACCATCGCGGTAATTTACCGTATGCTAACAGGACAAACCACGTTGGCTGGATCCGATTGTGAGTAAATAACTCAGGCCAACACCATGTGATGTATGTTGGGGAACGTTGCAGAAAATTAAAATTTTTTCTACGGTTTCACCAAGATCCATCTATGAGTTCATCTAAGCAATGAGTTCACGGGAATGAGTTTGCATCTACATACCACTTGTAGATCGATGCAGGCGTTCGAAGGAGTGGTGATGATGGAGTCGTTCTCAGCGTGATTCCGATCACCGATGACCAAGTGCTGAGCGGACAGCACCTCGCGTTCAACACACGTGCAGTGCAGACGCGTCCCTCCGTCTTGATCCAGCAAGGAGGAAGGAGAGGTTGAGGAAGATGGCTCCAACAGCAGCACGGACGGCGTGATGGTGGAGTCCTGATTCTCGGTAGGAGGCTTGCCAGCGCCTGCAGGAGAGGAGAAGGTGTTGGGGAGGGAGGGCTGCGCCTTCAATGTGTGTTGCAGCCCTCCCTCACCCTCTCTATTATAGGGGAAGGGAGGAGGGGCGGCCCCTCTAGATGCATCTAGAGGCGGCCAAGGGAGGGCTTGCCCCCCCAAGCAGGCGCCCCTTTGGAGTTCCCCCCTCAACCCTAGGCGCATGGCCCAAGGGAGGGTGCGCCCAGCCACTAGGGGCTGGCTGCCTCCCACTGGCCAAGTGGCCCCCGAGAGGAGTGTCCCTCAGTGGTCCTCAGGAACCTTTAGGTGGCCCCTCCATAATACCGATATGACCGAAACTTTTCGGTGTCCGTTGGCGACTTCCATATATAGATCTTTACCTCCGGACCATTCAGGAACTCCTCGTGGCGTCAAGGGATCTCATCAGGGACTCGAACAACGACCGGTAATCACATACAAGTCTTCCTAATAACCCTAAGCGTTCTGCAGACCTTAAGTGTATGTAGACCCTACGGGTTCGGGAGACATGCGAGACATGGCGGGGCGCTCGAGGTCAATAACCAACAGCGGGATCTGGATACCCATGTTGGCTCCCACATGCTCCTCGATGATGTCGCCGGATGAACCCACGATGTCGAGATTCAAGCAACCCGTATACTATTCCCTTTGTCGAGACGGTATGTTACTTGCAGGAGACTTCGATCGTCGGTATCCCAATACCTCGTTCGAGGTCTGTTACCGGCAAGTCACTTTACTCGTACCGTAATGCATGATCCGTGACCGGACACTTGATCACTTTGAGCTCATTATGATGATGCATTACCGAGTGGGCCCGATGATACCTCTCCGTCATGCAGAGTGACAAATCCATCTCGATCCGTGTCAACCCAACAGACACTTTCGGAGATACATGATGCACCTTTATAGTCACCCGATTCGTTGTGGCGTTTGGTACACCCAAAGCATTCCCTACGGTATCCGGGAGTTACGATCTCAAGGTCTAAGGAAGAGATACTTGACATTGGAAAAGCTCTAGCAAAAGCGAACTACGACGATCTGTTGGAAATATGCCTAGAGGCAATAATAAAAGTGTTATTATTATATTTCTTTGTTCATGATGATTGTCTTTTATTCATGCTATAAGCTGTATTATCCGAAATCGTGATACGTGTGAATACATAGACCATAACATGTCCCTAGTGAGCCTCTAGTTGACTAGCTCGTTGGTTGACAGAGATAGTCATGGTTTTCGACTATGGACATTGGATGTCATTGACAGCGGGATCACATCATTAGGAGAATGATGTGATGGACAAGACCAATCTAAGCATAGCACAAGATGGGTGTAGTTCGTTTTGCTGAGAGCTTTCCAATGTCAAGTATCTCTTCTTAGACCATGAGATCGTGTAACTCCGGATACCGTAAAAATTGCTTTGGGTGAGCGTCACAGCATAACTGGGTGACTATAAATGTGCTACTGGTATCTCGAAAGTGTCTAATGGGTTGACACCGGATCGGTGGGATTTGTCCTTGCATAGCGAGAGGTATCTCTGGGCCACTTTCGGTAATGCATCATCAAACCAGCTCAAAACTGACTAAGTGGGTCAACGGGATCATACGATGCGATACGAGTAAAGTGACTTGCGACGAGACTAGACAAGGTATTGGGATCACAAGCGATCGAGTCGGTGATCGAACGATTGACAAAGGGGAATTGTATCAGGGGTTTGATTGAATCCTGACATCGATGATTCATCATCGATCGGTCAGCAATGCCTGGTTATTGACGGAAGGCATCTCGGTCGTAATGCTATCTCCCGAACTTCGTAGGCTCTACCAGATTGACGGCAGCTTATAGGTTATAGAGATATTAGTATGCAGTAACCCGAAAGTTGTTTGGAGTCTGGGATGAGATCCCGGACGTCACGAGTTCCGATAATCTGAGGTAAAGACTATATAGGAAGTCAGTTTGACCCATAGGGAAAGTTTTGGGGGTCCGTATTGTCTGGGACCATAGGAAAGGTCGAGGGGTCCACCGGGTGGGGCCACCTATCCGGGAGGGCCCATGGGCTGAGTGGCGTGGGAACCAGCCCTGGTGGGCTAGTGCGCCCCAAGGCCCAAAGGCGCCTAGGGTTGAAACCCTGAGGGGCCGGGTGCCCCAGGGGCATCGCCCCAGTTTGGAAACCCTAGGGGTGTTGCCCCAGGGCATCGCCCTCCTGGTTGGAAACCTAAGGGGCCGTTGCCCAGGGCCGCCCCCCATCTAGATGGGATCTCCAAGGGGCATCGCCCCCCTAGCCCCCTATATAGTGGAGGGGAGGAAGGCGGCAAGACCCGCATCTTGGCACCTCCTTTCCCCTTGCTACACCTCCTCCTCCCATGAGGCGCTTGGCGAAGCCTGCGGATCCTGCTGCATCCACCACCACGCCCGTCTTGCTGCTGGATCTTCATCAACCTCCTTCCCCTTGCTGGATCAAGAAGGAGGAGGCGTCCACTTGACCGTGCGTGTGTTGAGCGGAGGTGCCGTCCAGTTCGGCGCTAGGATCTCCGATGATTGGATCACGGCGTGTACAACTACCTCAACCCGTTCTTTTGAGCGCTTCCGCTCGCGATCTACAAAGTGGTATGTAGATGCATCTCCCATGACTCGTTGCTTAGATGAACTCATAGATGGATCTTGGTGAAGCCGTGGGAAAATTTTAATTTTACTACAGCGTTCTAACGGTGGCATCATGAGCTAGGTCTATCGTAGTTCTCTTTGCGCGAGTAGAACACAATTTAGTTGTGGGCGTGGATCTTGTCAATTTACTTGCCGCTACTAGTCTTATCTTGCTTCCGCGGTATTGTGGGATGAGGCGGCCCGGACCAACCTTACCGTGCGCTTCGTGAGACCGGTTCCACCGACTAACATGCACTAGTTGCATAAGGTGGCTGGCGGGTGTCTGTCTCTCCTACTTTAGTTGGGCGGATTCGATGAAAAGGGTCCTTATGAAGGGTAAATAGAAGTTGACAAGATCACGTTGTGGTTATTAATAGGTAAGAAAAGCGTTCTTGCTAGAACAATTGCAGCCACGTAAAGATGCAACAACAATTAGAGGGCGTCTAACTTGTTTTTGCAGCAATTGACATGTGATGTGATATGGCCAAGTTGTGATGAATGGTGAATGACATATTGTGATGTATGAGATCATGTTCTTGTAATAGGAATCATGACTTGCATGTCGATGAGTATGACAACGGCGGAGCCATAGGAGTTGTCTTTATTTTTTGTATGACTGCGTGTCATTCAAAAGCGCCATGTAATTTACTTTACTTTATTGCTAAGCAGCGTTAGCCATAGAAGTAGAAGTAGTCGTTGGCGTGACAACTTCATGGAGGCACAATGATGGAATCATGATGATGGAGATCATGGTGTCATGCGGTGACAAGATGATCATGGAGCCCGAAGATGGAGATCAATGGAGTTTTATGATATTGGCCATATCATGTCACTACTATATAATTGCATGTGATGTTTATTATGTTTATACATCTTGTTTACTTAGAACGACGGTAGTAAATAAGATGATCCCTTACAACAATTTCAAAGTGTTCTCCCCTAAGCTGTGCACCGTTGCTAAAGTTAAGTAGCTTCTAAGCACCACGTGATGATGGTGTGATGGATTCTTACGTTCACATACAGCAGGTGTAAGACAGATTTACACGCAAAACACTTAGGGTTAACTTGGCGAGCCTAGCATGTACAGACATGGCCTCGGAACACGGAGACCGAAAAGGTCGAACGAGTCAATATAGAAGATCGATCAACATGAGAATGTTCACCGGCGATGACTAGTCCGTCTCACGTGATGATCGGACACGGCCTAGTCGACTTCGGATCGTGTATCACTTAGATGACTAGAGGATGTCTAATCTGAGTGGGAGTTCATTGTAATAATTTGATTAGATGAACTTAATTATCATGAACTTAGTCTAAAACTTTTGAATGATATGTCTTGTAGATCAAATAATAGCGCTCATGTCAACTTGAACTTCAGCGTTCCTAGAAAACCAAGCTGAAAGATGGCGGCAGCAACTATCTCGGACTGGGTCGGAACTTGAGATCATCCTCATAGCTGCCGAAACAATATGTCCTAGAAGGACCGCTAGGTGGCAGCTCCGTCCCGAGAACCAAGACATTATGAATGCTTGGCGGTCTCGTCTTGATGATTACTCCCTCATTCGGTGCGGCATGCTTTGACTTAGAACAAGGGCTCCAAAAGCGTTTTGAGCATCCACGGAGCATATGAGATGTTAGAGGAGCTGAAACTTGTTTCCAAGCTCACGCCGAATCGAGAGATATGACATCTCCGACAAGTTCTCTGAGTTGTAAGATGGAGGAAAATAGTTACATCGGTGAGCACATTCTCAAGATATGCAGGTTGCACAACCGTATGACCGACTGAATATTAACCTCCACGATGGGCGGTCATTGTGAGAATCCTCCGTCGCTTCCACCAAGCTACAAGAGCTTTGTGATGAACTACAATATGCAGGGGATGGTAAAGACCATTCTGAAGTATTCTCTATCTTTGAAGTCAGCGAGGTTGAAATCAAGAAAAGAACATCAAGTGTTGATGGTCAATAAGACCACTAAGTTTAAGAAGGGCAAGGGCAAGAAGAACTTCAAGAAGGATGGCAAGGAGGTTGCGGCGCCCGGTAAGCAAGTTGCGGGAAGAAGTTAAAGAATGGACCCAACTTTGAGGCAGGTGCTTTTATTGCAAGGGAAGGGTCCTTTGGAAGGCGCCCCAAATACTTAAGCGGACAAGAAGGCGGCAACACCAAAGGTATATTTGATATACATGTAATTGATGTGTACCTTACCGATTACTCGTAGTAACTCACAGGTATTTGATACGGTGCCGTTGCTCATATTTGTAACTCACAGGCGGGAGCTGCGGAATAAGCGGAGCTGGCGAAGGGACGAGGTGACGATGCAGCGTCGGGAATGGTTCGAGTCGATGTGATCGCGTCGACACGCTACCTCTTCATTTACCCACGGGATTAGTTATAAACCTTAATAATTGTTATTTGGTGCCAAGTTTGAGCATGAATATTGTATCTGGATCTCGTTTAATGCGAGATGGCTACTCATTTAAATCCGAGAATAATGGTTGTTCTATTTATATGAGAGATATGTTTTATGGTCATGCTCCGATGGTCGATGGTTTATTCTTAATGAATCTCGGTAGTATTACACATGTTCATAGCGTGAATACCAAAAGATGTAAAGTTGATAACGATAGTCCCACATACTTGTACTGCTGCCTTGGTCACATTGGTGTCAAGCGCATGAAGAAGCTCCATCTTGATGGACTTTTGGAGTCTCTTGATTATGAATCATTTGACACATGCGAACCATGCCTCATGGGCAAGATGACCAAGACTCCATTCTACGGAACAATGGGCGAGCAACCAACTTGTTGGAAATCATACATACCGATGTGTGCGGTCCAATGGCGTTGAGGCTCATGGAGGATATCGTTATGTTCTCACTCTCACGGATGACTTGAGTAGATATGGGTATGTCTACTTGATGAAACACAAATCGAGACCTTTGAAAAGTTCAAGGAATTTCAGAATGAAGTAGAAATCAGCGTGACGAAAGATAAAATTCTTGTGATCGGATCGTGGAGGAGAATATTTAAGTCCGCAATTTGGTACACTTAAGAAAATGTGGAATCGTTTCACAACTTAACGCCGCTGGAACACCTCGGCGTAACGGTGTGTCGACGTCGTGTCGCACTCTATTGGATATGGTGCGGTCTATGATGTCTCTTCTGATTTACGCTATCATTTGGGGATCGCTCTAGAGGCAGCTACATTCACTTTAAATAGGGCACCGTCTAAGTCCGTTGAGGCGACACATTATGAATTATGGTTTGGGAAGATACCTAAGTATCGTTTCTAAAAGTTTGGGGATCACGATGCTTATGTCAAGAAACTTCAACTGGCTTCGAACCCAAAGTCGGAAAATCGTCTTCATAGGATACCCTAAGGAAGCCGTAGGGTATACCTTCTACTTAAGATCCGAGGGCAAGATCTTTGTTGCCAAGAATGGATCCTTTACGGAAAAGAGTTTCTCTCGAAAAGTAAGTGGGAGGAAAGTAGAACTCGATGAAGTACTACCTCTTGAACAGGATAGTAGTGCAGCTCGGGAAAATGTTCTGTGATGCCTACACCAGAGAAGAGGAAATTCATGATGATCAAGGTACTTCGGATCAAGTTGCTCTTGAACCCGTGGGTCCACTAGGACACGTTCCGCACCAGTGAATGCGGCAACCCTGTCTTGGAAATCATGTTGTTGAACAACAATGAACCTTGAACTATGAAGAAGCGATGGCGGGCCCAGATTCCAACAAATGGCTAGAAGCCATGAAGTCGAGATAGAATCCATGTATGAAAACAAAGTGTGGACTTTGAATGACTTGCCCGATGATCGTGACGATAGAAAACAAATGGATCTTTAAGAGGAAGGCCAGACGCGGATGGTAATGTCACCATCTATAAAGCTCGACTTGTCGCTAAGGGTTATCGGCAAGTTCAAGGATTGACTACGATGAGACTTTCTCTCCGTGGCGAAGCTTAAGTCCGTCCGAATCATGTTAGCAATTGCGCATACTATGATTATGAGATATGGCGGATGGGCGTCAAAACAGCGTTTCCTTAGCGGATATCTTAAGGAAGAGGCTGTATATGATGCAGCCAGGAGGGTTTATCGATCCTAAGAGCGCTAACAAAGTATGCAAGCTCCAACGATCCATTTATGGGCTGGTGCAAGCATCTCGAGTTGGAACATTACGCTTTGATGAGATGATCAAGCGTTTGGGTTTTATCTGAGACTTATGGAGAAGCTGCGTTTACAAGAAAGTGAGTGGGAGCTCTGTAGCATTTCTCATATTATATGTAGATGACATACTTCGATGGGAAATGATATAGAATTCTTGGACAACATTAAGGCCTACTTGAATAAGTGTTTTTCAATGAAGGACGTTGGAGAAAGCTGCTTATATATTAGGCATCAAGATCTATAGAGATAGATCGAGGGCGCCTCATAGGTCTTCACAAAGCACATACCTTGATAAGATTTTGAAGAAGTTCAAAATGGATCAGTCAAGAAGGGTTCTTGCCTGTATTGCAAGGTGTGAGATTGAGCTCAGCTCAATGCCCGACCACGACAAAAGATAAAGAAGAGATGAGTGTCATCCCATGCCTCGACCATAGGATCTATTATGTATGCCATCTTGTGTACCGGACCTGATGTAAACCTTGCCGTAAGTTTGGTAGGAAGGTACCAAAGTCCCGGCAAGGAACCTTGGACAGCGATCAAGAATATCTGAAGTACGAAAGGACAAAGGACATGTTTCTCGTTTATGGAGGTGACGAAGAGCTCGTCGTAATGGGTTACATCGGCGCTAACCCGACACAGATATGGATGACTCTAAGTCACAAACCGGATCGTGTATATGTTGAATAGTGGAGCGATAAGCTAGATGCATTTGCAAGCGCGAAGCGTCGTGGCGGGATCTACATGTGAAGCGGAGTACATGGCAGCCTCGGAGGCGCGCATGAAGCAATTTGGGTGAAGGAGTTCATCACCGACCTAGGAGTCATACCCAATGCGTCGGGGCCGATCAAACTCTTACTGTGACAACACTGGAGCTATTGCACTTGCCAAGGGCCGGGTTTCACAAGAAGACCGAGCACATCAAGCGTCGCTTCAACTCCATCCAGTGAAAGCGTTAGGATGGAGACATAGAAATTGCAAAGTACATACGGATCACGATGCGCGCGGATCCGTTGACTAAACTTCTCTCATGAGCAAAACATGATCAACACGAGAACTCTATGGGTGTTCGATTCATCACAATGTAACTAGATTATTGACTCTAGTGCAAGTGGGAGGCTGTTGGAAATATGCCCTAGAGGCAATAATAAAAGTGTTATTATTATATTTCTTTGTTCATGATGATTGTCTTTTATTCATGCTATAAGCTGTATTATCCAGGAAATCGTGATACGTGTGAATACATAGACCATAACATGTCCCTAGTGAGCCTCTAGTTGACTAGCTCGTTGGTGACAGATAGTCATGGTTTCGACTATGGACATTGGATGTCATTGACAGCGGGATCACATCATTAGGAGAATGATGTGATGGACAGACAATCCTAAGCATAGCACAAGATCGTGTAGTTAGTTTTGCTAGAGCTTTTCCAATGTCAAGTATCTCTTCCTTAGACCATGAGATCGTTGTTGGAAATATGCCTAGAGGCAATAATAAATTAGTTATTATTATATTTCCTTGTTCATGATAATGGTTTATTATTCATGCTATAATTGTATTGATAGGAAACTTCGGATACATGTGTGGATACATAGACAACACCATGTCCCTAGTAAGCCTCTAGTTGACTAGCTCGTTGATCAATAGATGGTTACGGTTTCCGACCATGGACATTGGATGTCATTGATAACAGGATCACATCATTAGGAGAATGATGTGATGGACAAGACAATCCTAAGCCTAGCACAAAGATCGTGTAGTTAGGTATGCTAAAGCTTTTCCAATGTCAAGTATCTCTTCCTTAGACCATGAGATCGTGCAATTCCGGATACCGTAGGAGTGCTTTGGGTGTATCAAGCGTCCTGGCGTAAGCTGGGTGACTATAAAGGTGCACTCTGGTATCTCAAAGTGACCATTGGATTGACACGGATCGAGGCTGGGATTTGTCACTCCGTGTAAGCGGAGAGGTATCTCTGGGCCCACTCGGTAGGACATCATCATAATGTGCACAATGTGACCAAGGGGTTGATCACGGGATGATGTGTTCGGAGCAGTAAAGAGACTTGCGATGCGAGATTGAACAAGGTATTGGGATACGGCGATCGAATCTCGGGCAAGTCAATACCGCTAGAGACAAAGGGAATTGTATCGGGATCGATTGAGTCCTTGACATCGTGGTTCATCCGATGAGATCATCGTGGAACATGTAGGAGCCAACATGGGTATCCAGATCAGCTGTTGGTTATTGGGAAGCGTCTCGGTCATATGCGCATGTCTCCCGAACCGTGGGGTCTACACATAAGGTTCGGTGGCGCTAGGGTTATATAGGAAGCTTGTATGTAGTTGCGAATGTTGTTGAGTCCGGATGAGATCCGGGACGTCACGAGGAGTTCGGAATGGTCGGAGGTAAAGATTTATATATGGGAAGTCTGTTTTGGTCATAGGAAAAGTTTGAGCGATATCGGTAATGTCTGGGACCAGGGAGGAATCGAGGAGAGTCCTCAAGTGGGGCCACCAACCCGGAAGGTTGCGTGGGCCAAGTGTGAGAGGAACCAGCCCCAAAGGGGCTGGTCACTTCAAAGGGCCCAAGCGCAAGGGGAAGTGGGAGGGCAAACCCTAGGGCGGATGGGCCTAAGGCCCATCTGGTGGGCGCCTCCTCTCCTCCTCTCTTGGCCGCCCCCAAACCCATCTAGGGTTAGCCGCCACCCCTAGGGGTGGAAACCCTAGAGAGGCAACCCTCCCTTCCCTATATATATGAGGCCACAGGGGCTTCCCATAACACAGAGTCTCCCTCTCCAGTGCAGCCCTGCCTCTCCTCTTCCTCCTCTCCTTGGTGCTTGGCGAAGCCTGCGGGATGCCACGCTCCTCCATCACCACCCTGCGCCGTTGTGCTGCTGCTGGATGGAGTCTTCCTCAACCTCTCCCTCTCTCCTTGCTGGATCAAGGCGTGGGAGGCGTCACCGAGCTGTCGTGTGTTGAGCAGCGGAGGTGCCGTCCGTTCGGCGCTAGGATCATCGGTGATTTGAATCACGGATGCGACTCCATCAACCCCGTTCACTTGAGCAGCCCGCAGCGATCTACAAGGTATGTAGATGCACTCTTATTCCCCTCGTTGCTGATTTCTCCATAGATAGATCTTGGTGACCGTGAGGAAAATTTTGAATTTCTGCTCGTTCCCCAGCGATGGCATCATGAGCTAGGTCTATTGCGTAGATTCTTTGCAGTAGAACACAAAGTAGTTGTGGGCGTTGATTTTGTTCAATATGCTTACCGTTACTAGTCAATCTTGATTGGCATTGTGGGATGAAGCGGCCGGACCAACCTTACGTACTCTTCACGTGAGACCGGTTCCACCGGTGACATGCACTAGATGCATAAGGTGGTGGCGGGTGTCTGTCTCTCCTACTTTAGTCGGATCGGATTCGATGAAAGGGTCCTTATGAAGGGTAAATAGCAATTGGCATATCACGTTGTGGTTTTGCGTGGGTAAGCGTTCTTGCTAGATACCCATAGCAGCCACGTAAAACATGCAACAACAATTAGAGGGCGTCTAACTTGTTTTTGCGGGGTATGCTATGTGATGTGATATGGCCAAGAAGAATGTGATGAATGATATGTGATGTATGAAATTGATCATGTTCTTGTAATAGGATTCACGACTTGCGTATCGATGAGTATGACAACCGGCAGAATATAGGAGTTGTCTTTATTTGTTGTATGACCTGCGGTCATTGAACAACGCCATGTAATTACTTTACTTTATTGCTAACGGTAGCCATAGTAGTAGAAGTAATAGTTGGGCGTGACAACTTCAAGAAGACACGATGATGGAGATCATGATGATGGAGATCATGGTGTCATGCGGTGACGATGATGATCATGGAGCCCGAAGATGGAGATCAAAAAGGAGCAAAGTGATGATGGCCATATCATGTCACTATTTGATTGCATGTGATGTTTATCATGTTTATACATCTTATTTGCTTAGAGCGACGGTAGTAAATAAGATGATCCCTTAACAATTTCAAAAGTGTTTCCCCTAGCGTGCACCGTTGCTACGGTTAAGTGCGTTTGAAGCACCACGTGATGATGGGTGTGATAGATCCTTACGTTCACATACAGCGGGTGTAAGACAGTTTACACATGCAAAACACTTAGGGTTAACTTGGCGAGCCTAGCATATCAGACATGGCCTCGGAACGAGAAGACCGAAAGGTCGAGCATGAGTCGTATAGAAGATCGATCAACATGAAGATGTTCACAAGCGTTGACTAGTCCGTCTCCGCGTGATGATCGGACCACGGCCTGGTTGACTTCGGATCATGTAATCACTTAGATGACTAGAGGATGTCTATCTGAGTGGGAGTTCATAAGATGAACTTAATTATCCTGAACATAGTCAAAAGATTTTGCAAATTATGTAGTAGCTCGCTTTAGTTCTCTGTTTTAGATGTGATCCTAGAAAATATAGTTGAAAGTTGATAGTAGCAATTATGCGGACGATACAAGGCTTATGTCCTTAGTGTCTTTCGATGTCTTTGGACCTCGAGCGTGGTATGTGGATGTTGCGAACATTTGGCATACGTTTTGATGACTACATGATAGTTCGGTAATGTTAAATGGTTTAGAATTGAGGCAGAAGACATTTTGAAATGTCACGGAACATATGAGATGTTTGAGGGCTGAAATTGGGATTCGAGCTAGTGCCCGTCAATAGGTATAAGACCTCAGAGCGATTTTCTTGGCCTGCAAACTAAGGAGAAAAGCTCAATCGTTGAGCTTGTGCTCAGATTAATACGAGTACAACAATCACTTGAATCAGTGGGAGTTAATCTTCCGGATAAGATAGTGATGTTTTCCAAAGTTATTGCCACCAAGCTACTAGAGCTTCGTGATGAACTATAACATATCGGGGATAGATATGATGATCCTTGAAATATTCGCGATGTTTGACACATAAAAGTAGAAATCAAGCGGGAGCATCAATTGTTGATGGTTAGTGAAACCACTAGTTTCAAGAAGGGCAAGGGCAAGAAGGATACTTCATGAAAGCGGCAAATCAGTTCTTTGCTCCATTGGAGAAACCCAAGGTTGAACCCAAACCCGAGGCCAAGTGCTTACGTAATAAGGGGACACCTTTGGAGCGAATTACCCTAGATACTTGGTAGATGAGAGAAATTTGGAAAGGTCGATAAGTATATTGGATATACATTATGTTAATGTGTACTTTACTAGTACTCCTAGTAGCACCAGGGTATTAGATACCGGTTCGGTTGCTAAGTGTTAGTAACTTCGAAACAAAAGCTACGGAATAAGCGGAGACTAGCTAAAGGTGGTGACGATATGTGTTGGAAGTGTTTCCAAGTTTGATGTGATCAAAACATGCGCTCCTCTACCATCAAGATTAGTATTAAACCTGAATAATTGTCATTTGGTGTTTGCGTTGAGCATAGACATGATTGGATTATGTCTATACTTGTCTGATTATTCATCTAAGGAGAATAATGGTTACTCTATTTATTTGAATAATACCTTCGATGGTCTTGCACCTAAATAAATGGTTTATTGAATCTCGATCGTAGTGATACACATTTTCATGCCAAAAGTATAAGATAGTAATGATAGTACCACTTACTTGTGGCCGCCATGTAAGTCATATTGGTGTAAAAGCATGAAGAAGCTCCATGTTGATGGATCTTTGGACTCACTTTCGTTTTGAAAAGTTTGAGACATGCAAACCATGTCATTGGTACATCGCATGAAGAAACTCCATGCGGATGGATCGTTTGGACTCAATTGATTTTGAATCACTTGAGACATGCAAATCATACCACATGGGCAAGATAGTGAAAAGCCTCGGTTTGATAGATGGAACAAGATAGCAACTTGTTGGAAGTAACACATTTTGATATGTGCGGTCCAATGAGTGTTGAGGCATGCGATGAATATCGTTATGTTCTTACTTCACAGGATGATTCGAGTAGATGTTGAGTATATTTACTTGATGAAACACAAGTCTGAATTATTGAATGGTTCAAGTAATTCTGAGTGAAGTTTAAGATCTTCGTGACAAGAGGATAGAATGTCTATGATATGATCATAGAGAT
>JAHIAM010009225.1:0-14424 GCA_021605205.1 Aegilops longissima
CGGTGGCGGTTTCTACGGTGTTGGCGCCCCTCTCTTGCGGCAACCGGCAAGCCCCCCTTGATCACCGGATCCTCTCTTTCTCGCTTGCATTAGAGTAGCATAGCATATTCTTGTTTTGGATATTCCTATCTTCTGCTTGTCCTTGTAACTTTTGTTGTTACCTTACGCAATCCTATATGCTTAGTATAGGATGCTAGTACTTTCATCGTGGCCCTACATACTTGCATGCTGCGTGCTATACTATCGGTGCGTGATCACTCGGGAGTTGATCACGGGTATATCTATATACTTATACATGATACATGTGAGACTAAAGTCGAATGGTGATGGAGCACCAGAGTGGATCATTGAGCGGGGACAGGCAGTTGAGACCGCCTAGGGAGAGGTGGGCTGGCCTGTTACGTTCGGATTACTCTGCAGCTGAGGTCTTGGTATTTGATCTGGGTTGGCTCGAGCTTATCGCACTAACCATCTCGGGAGTAGTTATGGGTATCCGGCGTCGTGGTATCGGTGAAATACTTGAGCGTCGGCTGACGGGCGGCTTGGCGGATTGGTGGAATGCCGATGGGCTAGTGCGCTTCGGCGCGTCACTAGCGTCGGTGTGCTTTCGAGGCGATGGGCCCGACCCTGCGCGCTTAGGTTTAGACCGGCGTGTTGGCCTCTCTGTTGTGCCTAGGCGGGGCTGCGGCGTGTTGATCTTCGGGCGGGCATGACCGAGAAAGTGTGTCGGCCAAATGGGATCAAGCGTCTTTGGGTAAGATGGTGCACCCTGCGATGATTAATCTATTCGGATAGCCATGATCTTGATAGCGGGGCGACTTGGAGTTGTACCTTGAGCTTATGACAACTAGAGCTGGATACTTGATAAAACACACCCTTCCAAGTGCGGATACAACCGTGGTCGCTCGCTCGGGGTTATGAGCGAGGATTGCGGGTAGGATTATTGCTATATGATGTTACTTGGAGGACTTCGTTGTCCTCTTACATGCATGCAAGGCGGTGTCGAGCGTAGTCTTCGTTAAGACTAACTATCCCCTCTTATTACGGCATTGCGATTCGGTCCAGATATGGCCTTTACCCATATATCCATGCATAGTAGTGTAGCTCCTTGCTTGCAGTACTTTGGATGAGTACTCACGGTTGCCTTGTTCCCCTTTTCCCCCTATCTCTACTCGATTGCTGCAATCAGACGATGGAGCCGAGGCGACGCGCCGCCTATGGCGACTACTACTCGGGCGCCTACTACTACGTGCAGCCAGCGGACGGGAGTGACCTAGGAGGATCGGCGGAGGCCTGCTCCTCTTCGATCTGTATCGGTTTGTGCTAGCCATCTTATGGCACCTTGTTTAACTTATATCGTACTCAGATATTGTTGCTTCCGTGACTCGTCTATGATCGAGCACTTGTATTGAGCCCTCGAGGCCTGGCTTGTATTATGATGCTTGTATGACTTATTTTATTTGTAGAGTTGTGTTGTGATATCTTCCGTGAGTCCTTGATCTTGATCGTACACATTTGCGTGCATGATTAGTTACGATTGAATCGAGCATCTGAGATTAGTATCGAGCATTGCTGTGAGAATCCCCTTCCACACTCCTTGGCGAAGTCGAGTCTAGACATTGCAAAACTTTTACTAACTTGGCTGTGTGCCTTACGGGCCCGTCGCCATCGGGTGGTACTAGGATCTTTTACTCCTCGACCTTTACTGCGGGCTCTGAACTCTCTTCTACTCGGGTTAAGCGATTTTACTAACTATCACTAGGATCCGTGACCGCATTCACCCCAAAGTTGGATATAGCCTTAGTTGTTTTTGGAATTGTATTTGAGCAATTTCCACCTTGTCATTGACTCCTTTGAAGCGTCTTTGTTTTCGGATGGAACCCACGAGGCGGTCGTGCGCCACCGGCGGCCATTGGTGCCTCGGGATCACTGCGGTGCTAGCGAGATGATGACCTATCGGGTTATCGGCTGGCACCCAGTACCCGTCTAGAAGTACCGGGACTACAACCGAGGCGATGCCCGCCATGTCCACCTCTACTCTCGGGTATGGGTCCACTCTTTCTTTGCACCGCACATGGTGTTGGAGTGACCATCGATATGGCAGTCCACGATGATGCTTATCTTGCTCGACACATCTTCGTGCGAGTATCGAGTTGGACACCTCCCCTTGAGCACATTGCTATCGCGTCGATGTTGGTGAGGAGGTTACTACTGCCTGCCTACCTTGTCACGGAAGCCCTTCCACCATCGAACTTTGTTACGCATCTATTTGGATCGAGCTAACCGAGCTCTTCGCCCGAGTTGTACATCACCGTCGGCACCTCTCCGTGCTCGGCGATGCACCTTTGTCCGATCGGAGGCTGGCGTTCTGCGATCTACCCGGGGACCGTGATGCCCAGGTGTCGGTTGGCGGACGTGGGGCTACTCTCCCGCGCGCCCCTTCACCCACGGGCGTCGGATTCAGCACGGTATCCGCGGCCCCAGTCAGCGGCGTGGAGGACTATCCGCCGCACTACCGCTTTGAGGCTCGACTACCTCCAGATGCCGCGTGGGGTGATGTGAACTTGCTTGTTAGTATTTGATGTATACTGGCGAGCACGTGCGCCTATGATGTAGTAGTCTATGTCTTGGACTCTATGTATCGAACTCTATGCATGATTCCTTTTGTAAGATATGCCAACTACTATGTAGTTCCCATCATGCTACTTTCATTATGCATGTTTCATCATGAATGATTCTGTCTCTTGCTTAATTTCTCAAATCTTGAACTACCTGTTATATAATAGCGGGATGGTTGAGGCCGGAGTATGGTGTGGTGCCAACTTCCACCACCGCTTTGAGTACATGGCTGGTATGATCCAACAGCTCGAGATGAATCGCCGATTCATGGAGAACATGATGGCTCAGTTCCCTGCGAATATGCCGGCACCCAAGCGGGACAACTCTGCGAGTTTCATCGCTGAACCCCAGCGTGTCGCAGCTCAACTCAGCCTTTGGATCTTGATGGCGGCTCGTGACATCACCTATGAGATGGAGTCTGCGATGTAGCCCTGCCGCTATGTCACTTTTGCTTCCTTCTTCTGAAGGACCCAGCTCAATGGTGGGACAGCCACCGGCGTACTCTGCCGTTGGAACACTCATCACTGGCAGGACTTCGGCTGCCTTCGTGCCGCTTCATCCCTCAAGGGGTCATGGACGGAAGAAGCGTGAGTTCATAACCTCACCCAAGGCAATAAGGCTGTTGAAGCCTATCGGTCGAGTTCTTGGACTTGTCTCGCTATCTTTGAAGAGGATATTACAAGCGATGCGCTTGAGCAAGAGAAGTTCGTGGCGGTCTTCAAGGCGACATCAAGCTCGCACTTCTAGTGCGACTTTGCTGATTTGCCACCTTGGTGAACAAAGCTATCAATGTCGAAACTGTGCTGCGAGAATACGGAGCTCTAACGAGTATAGCCGTGACACGGGTTCATCTTGGGCCCGTCCTCGCGAAGCGCAAGATATGGGTTCCCAACGCATGTACCAGCCGAATGCACTGCTCCAAGCGAACTATGCTACACCTAAATGCGCCTACAACTAAGCGGCGAAGCTTCCAGCTCCGCCACCCCAAGCTCTGTTCCCTCCCAATAATGGCTTATGCTTGGTGCGGACAACCGAGCACCGTGCTGAAATGCAACGAACCAAAATCAGTGGCCCTTCCATAGCTGGCCGTGGAAACAACGAACGCATAACAACACGGCAAGTCTTATGGGCAAGCTCGGGCCAACCACGTTGATCGAGCGAAGCTCAAGACCAGCACTGCCTTTGTGATGGGTACACTTCTCGTAAATTCGATACCGCATCTGTTTTATTGATTCGGAGAGCATCGCATTCATTCATGTCGAAGACTTTGCATACAAGCCCGGCGTTAAGTGTGAAGAGATGAACTCTTGATGTGGTAAAAACCCCATTGGGACAATGTCAAACCTCCATGGTTGGCGTCGGCGTCCCGTGAAATCGAAGGGCTAGAATTCTATGCCTCCCCATTATCCTGAAGGCGTCTAACATCGACCTCATTTTGGGGATGGATTGGTTGAAAGCGCATCTGGCGTCAATCGTTTGCGCCACTAAGACCGTCCATCTGCTGCACCCTCGATGAAATACGTGGCTACAATGCTAAATGCGGTTCAAGATGCGAGGCAAGGCTCTATGCATTGAATGCATTGAGCGCGCACCCCTCGAGGAATTGAAAACATTCACGTCGTTTGCGATTTCCAAGGCGTCTTTCTGAAGAACTTCGAGGATTCCCCCGCTAGAGCTGTCGAATCGTCATCGACTTGAAACCGAGCACCACTCCTATAGCCAGCGACCCTACAAGATGCCGCGCATGAACTCCTTGAGCTAAAGGAGAAATCGACAAATCTCTTCAAAGCGGCTTCATTACGCCCAAGTTGCTCACCTTGGGGAGCACCTTCTCTCTTTGTTAAGAAGAAGGATGGGACAAACCGATTGGTCCAAGACTACCGTCCTATAAATCAAGCTACCATTAGAATAAGTATCCTCTTCCTCGGATCAATGATCTTTATGATCAATTGGCTGGTTCGTCGGTGTTCTCGAAACTTCGACTTGAGGTTGGGTTACCACCAGATCCGTGTTCGTGAGGAGGATATCCCCAAGACCGCATTTGTGACTCGTTATGGTTCATACAGTACCCGTCATTCTTCGGCAACCAATGCTCACCACCTTCTCGCGATGAACTATATATTCATGGATTACCTCGACAAGTTAAATTGTGGTTTATCTGGATGATATCTGATCTATTCAAGAATGAAGAAGAACATCTTGAACATCTTAGTCTTGTCTTTGGAAAAGCTACGAGGCATCAACTTTATGCCAAGTTCTCCAAGTGTGAATTTTGGCTTCGAAGTAACCTATCTTGGGCATGTCATTTCTAAGGATGGTATTGCGTCAACCACGAGCGAGTTCAGGCTATTCTCGATTGGACTCCTCAGAAGAGCGTTAAGCAAGTCGAAGTTTTCTCGGTCTGCTTGACTATTGCCGTCGATTAATGAGAACTTCTCCAAGATTCCAGCCTCGACTAACTTTGTTGCATAAAGCGTCAAATTCAATGGGCGAGATAAATGTCGGAAAGTTTCCGGGCACTCAAAGACAAAGGGCGGTTGCCTCCTCCTCGATACTGAAGGACTTGTCATTCTTGGGCGCATCTCGTCAAGGTTTAGGCGGTGTCCTAATGCAAGAAGCGCAAAGTAGTTGCTTATGCCTCTCGACGATTCGCCCTCACGAGAGAACTACCAGTTCATGACCTCGAACTTGCTGCTGTCATTCATGCACTAAGCGTTGGCGACATTACCTTCTCGTTCGTTGCGAGATCTTCACCGACCACCAAAGTCTGAATATCTGTTTACTCAGCGGAACTGAACCTCCGTCGGGAGATGGATGGAAGCTTTGCAGACTTTGATTTGGGTATTTCCTATCGCCGAGCAAGGCTAATGTAATGGCTGATGCCTTGAGCCCAAAATCTTACTACAACCACCTTGAGTTCACAAAGTTCAGCCCCACTTGTTGAAGAATTCAAAAATGAACCTCCATATTGTTCCTCGTTTTCGCTCCCCCTCCTCCGGAGTTCCAAGATGAATCTCCGTGTTGTTCCCCAGGGTTCCCTCTATACCGGCTGTTGAACTCCGACCTCGTGGGCACCATAAAGACAATCGAGGATTTGACTCGAGGTCTACAAGATTAAACAAGACATCGGAAAATCCCTCATCCTTCACTATTCGATGATGGCGCCTTGTACTTCAAAAGGCCGCCCTAGTGGTGCCGATGTAGAAGGAAAACCTGAATATGACTCGAAGGTTATGAAAAAGCTCATGATCGCCTCTATGTATCCATCTGGCGGTACAAAGATGTATCAAGACATTAAATCGAGAGATTACGGTGGTCTAATATGAAGCGGGACATTGCTCGCTATGTTTACGAGTGTGGCGTTTGCCGTCGTATCAAAGCGAACATCAAAGGCCTCTGGAACTCCAACCTATCTCTATTCGAATGGAAATGGGACCATGTTGAAATGGACTTTCCTTTGGATTTCCCAATCGCGAAAAGGTAATGATGCTATTCTTTCGTCATTGACCGCTTTCTAAAGTTGCAATTTTACGGGGTCGAAAACGATCCTTTTACCAGCTTGCAAGCTCTATATGTCGGTGTTTCACTTCACGGTATTCCTTTGGTTATCGGTTGGACCATGGCATTATTCACTTCAAGATTAGGCAAGTTTTCAAGCTATGGGGACTCATTTATCATTGATCTGCCTTTCATCCTCTCAAGGGCAAGTTGAGCGTGTCAGCAAATTCTGAAGACATGCGAGCTTGTGCGTTCATTCGGCAAGAAATGGGAGGAATCTCTCCCGTATTGAATTCTCTTATAATAATAGCTATCAAGCTAGTGAAGGCCCCCAAGTGTTATATGGCGAAAGTGCGAACCCCTCGGCTGGTGAAGCGGGGGCGTCCACCGGTCCGGATATTATCCAACATGCGAAGAACAAGTCCGCGTTATTGCGAGAATCTCAAGCCTTTCGTCGCGAAAAGTAAATGACCTCATCACAGGACATGGTCTAAACTTTGGCGAAAAGGCCTATCTTCGCGTTACACCAATGAAGGTGCTCACCCGGGATCAAGGCAAGTTAGCTCCCGCTATATTGGCCCTTTCACTTTACGGAAAAGGGTGGAAAATGGCCTATCAGGGGCTTCCCCGAACCTTTCTCGGGTTCACGATGTGTTCCACGTGTCCCAACTCCCTGCTTCAAGGACCCAATCCGAGCGTGGACCAGAAGTGCTTTCAATTCAACAGGACCTCTCCTATAAAGCATCCGGTCCGCATTCTCGACCAAGCTGAGCAACACCCGTGGGGCGATCAAGTTCCTCAAAGTCCGTGGTGAATCCGAAGATGAAGCCACACAGGAGCGAGGATCGTCTAGATGAATATCCGCACTCTTTCCTTTCCCCTAAATCTGGGGGAGATTTCTTGTAATGGAGGAGATTTGTAACGCCGGATGGTTATGCAACAATAATCACCCGGTTATGTTAATTAACCTCTGTTGATTGAAGCGACCTAAAACAAAAATTAAAACTAAAACAAGCGATAAAAGTTTGAAAACAATTTCTAAAATGTTGGGGTTGTCTAAAATAACTAACCTAATATTGGTGGGGTGCACTAAATTTTGTAAAATGCGAGCATTTTAAATAAACTAAAAACAGAAAAGAAAAATAATAAAATAAAAGCAAAATAAAGGAAAACCCCACTGGCCACAACCCTCCCTCTCCCCACTTGGCCCGTTCCCCTTTCCCCCTGGGCCGGCCCATCGGCCCCGACCACTAACCCCTCCCACCCAGCTAACCTAGCGCTCCTCATCGCCCCCCCGCCCCGCCCCTCGCTCTCACCCGATCTGGATCGAGGAGCCCACGCACCCAGCCCCCCTCGTCGGCCCCGCCGCCCGCGCCGACCTCCCTCCTCCCCTCATGCCCGGCCAGGCTCCCTCCTCCCTCCGTCGCCCCAGCGCGACCGCCGCATGATCGGCTCGGCCTCCACCTCCCGACTTCGCGTGGACACTCCCCGGCTTCCCTGGTCTCCCGGCCCAACCCGCCTGAGACCCTACCCCCTGTGAGGCCCCCTCTCCCTCCCCGTCGTGACCGCTCAGCCACCTTGCGTTCCCCCACGCTCCCCTCCCTCTCCGTTGCCGTAGCCAGCTCCGTGCTCCTCCGGCCCAGTGCTCTGACCGCCCCCGTTCCTCTCCTTCCCCCCACAGCGGATCCGGCCGTGTGGCAGCCCGAACCCCTTGCAGCCTACCCTCTCCCTTCCCTCCGTGACCTCTCGGCGCCTTCGCTCCCAGACCCTCGCCCCAGAGCCCTCGTCCCCCCCCACTGACCTTCGGCCCATCGAACCACCCCCGCTCGTCGCCCAGGCTACATGCCTGTGCCTGCCCAACCGTCGTTGTGCTGCCACCCGTGGCCCTTTGATTGATCCCCCGGATCGGATCGAGACTGCCTCCCATGCGTTAGGCCTTGGCCAGCAGCGTGGGGCCCTTTAAAAAACAAAAAGAGCGTTTAAATTAAAAGCGAAATTAAAATGGAAATAAAAATGAATTAAATTAATTAACTAAATAATTAATTAATTAATTAATTAAGTAATTAATTAAACTAATTAATTGAATTAATTAACCTAATCATTAATTAACTTAATTAAGTATTGTTAATTAAATCGATTAGGTTAATTAGTCATTATGTGACATGCGGGACCCACATCGGGGTTATCGTCAACCCGTTGGTGATAACGTCGCATGACATCATCTTGATGTCATAAATGCATTTAAATTAATTAAATAATTAATTAAATTCCAAAATTAATAAAATCTTTTAAAAATCATATCTTTTAATCCGTTCCTTAAAATATTTTCAACATAAAGTTGCTCGGAGCAGCGAGGCGAATCCGGATCGCGGTCCGTTCGTCCACCACCGCCTCTAACCTATCGAACCTAAACTTTCCCTCGGTTCATCACCGGGCGTCCGGGCAGGAAAACCCGGATGTTTTCCCCCTAACGGTACCCTCTTACCCGTTAGGGCACGCCTAGCATCGCTTCTTGGCATGTCATGCATCGTTATGCATCTTTACCTTGTATTCATTGTTTCTTCCCCTCTTCTCTCCGGTTAGACTCTGAGGCCCGGCCTGCGGTGGCAGTTCTACTACGGTGTTGGCGACCCCTCTCTCTTGCCGAGCAACAGGCAAGCCCCCCTTGATCACGGATATGCCTACTCTTATCTACCTTTGCTTGCATTAGAGTAGCATAGCATATTCTTGTTTTCGGATATTCCTATCTTTCGCATGCTTTGTCCTTGTAACTTTTTGTTACCTTACCGCAATCCTATATGCTTAGTATAGGATGCTAGTACTTTCATCTTGGCCCTACATCTTGTCATGCGTGCTATACTATCGGGCGTGATCACTGGGAGTTGATCACGGTATATCTATATACTTATACATGATACATGTGAGACTAAGTCGATTGGTGATGGAGCACCATGAGTGGATCATTGGGCGGGCGGCAGGCGAGTTGAGACCGCCTAGGAGAGGTGGGCCTGGCCTGTTGGGTTCGCGGTTACTTAACAACGAGGTCTTGGTATTTGATCGGGTTGGCTCTGACTTATCACACTAACCATCTCGGGGAGTAGTTATGGGTATCGCGTCGTGGTATCGGTAGAAATACTTGACGTCGGCGGGGCGGCGCCGGTTATTGGGCGCTGATGGGCTGGATGCGCTTCGGCCGGCATAGCGTCTTGGTGTGCTTTCGGCGATGGGCGAACCCTGGCCGCAAGGTTTGAACGCGTGTTGGCCCTCTGTTGTGCCTAGGTGGGGCTGCGGCGTGTTGATCTTGGCGGGCATGACCGGAAAGTGTGTCCGGCCAAATGGGATCAAGCGTCTTTGGGTAAGATGGTGCACCCTTGGTGATTAATCTATTGGATAGCCGTGATCTTGATAACGGGCGACTTGGAGTTGTACCTTGAGCTTGACAACTAGAACGGATACTTGATAAAACACCCCTTCCAAGTGCGGATACAACGGTGGTCGCTCTCGCTCGGGGTTATGGCGAGGATTGCGGGTAGGATTATTGCTATATGATGTTACTTGGAGGACTTCCGTTGTCCTCTTACATGCATGCAAAGGCGTGTCGAGCGTAGTCTTCTTAAGACTAACTATCCCCTCTTATTACGGCATTTCGATTCGGTCCTTGATATGGCCTTTACCCATATATCCATGCATAAGTAGTGTAGCTCCTTGCTTGAGTACTTTGGATGAGTACTCACGGTTGCCTTGTTCCCCATTTCCCCTATCTCTACTCGATTGCTGCAATCGACGATGGAGCCAGGGGCGACCGCCGCCTTGGCGACTACTACTCGGGCGCCTACTACTACGTGCAGCCGGCGGCGACGAGTGACCTAGGAGGATCCCGAGCGGGAGGCCTGCTCCTCTTCGTCTGTATCCCGATTTGTGCTAGCCATCTTATGGCACCTTGTTTAACTTATAGCTACTCGAGATATTGTTGCTTCGCTGACTTCGTCTATGATCGAGCACTTCGTATTCGAGCCCTCGAGGCCCCTGGCTTGTATTATGATGCTTGTATGACTTATTTTATTTGTAGAGTTGTGTTGTGATATCTTCCGTGAGTCCTTGATCTTGATCGTACACATTTGCGTGCATGATTAGTGTCGATTGAATCGAAAGCGTCACATATTACGCTTTGCTCAGCCTGTTATAGCGTTGTTAGTTGCGGTGAAGATGAAGTTTGTTCCTTGTTGGAACATGGAATTTTGTTCCTTGTTGGAACATGTTTACTTGTTGGGATATCACAATATATCTTATATTATTAATGCATCTATATACTTGGTAAAGGGTGGAAGGCTCGGCCTTATGCACGTGTTTTGTTCCACTTTTGCCGCCCTAGTTTCCGTCATATCGGTATTATGTTCCCGGATTTTGCGTCCCTAGCGGTCGGGTGATTTATAGGACCCCCTTGACGAGTTCGCTTTGAATAAGACTCCTCCATAAGGCCCAACATTGGTTTTACCATTGCTTCACCACCTACATTTTCCCTTGGGAGTAATGTAACAAGGGTCATCTTTATTCAGCCCCGGGCCAATGCTTGTCTAAGTGTTGGTCCAAACTAGAGTGCTTTAGGCGCCCCTCAGAAACTTGAGGTTTGGTTTTAGTTATGCGGATTGCTCATCCGGTCGTGGCACAGGGGCGAGATCTGTGCGCTACTACCGAGGGTGTCGACGCAGCCGGGAGGTCTTCTGGTCTTGTTTTATTCTTTGTCGAAATGTCTTGTGGCAGGATTAAGGGCGGTCGGGTCTTCCGGGAGAAGAATATCCTTAGTTGATCGCGAGAGCTTATCATGGGCTAAGTTGGGACACCCTAGAGGTATAAACTTTCGAGCCGTGCCGCGGTTATGTGGCAGATGGGAATTTGTTAATGTCGGTTGTAGAAAACCGAAGTTGATCTTAATTAAAATACACCAACCGTGTATGCGTACGTGAGTGTCTCTTTTGGGGTTGATCGAGAGGAGAACACGGTTTTACGGGTTATACGGCGTAAGTAGGAGTTCGGATCACTTCTTGATCATTACTAGTTGGCGACCGTTCCTTTGTTTCTCTTCTCGCTCTCATTTCGTTGTTACCACCATATATGCTTAGTCCTGCCAAATCCCACTTTCCCCTTCCTTTCCCATTAAGCTTTGCTAGTCTTGATACCCATGGTAATGGGATTCTTTGATCCTCGTGGCTCCTGATTACTACACCACCGATTCAGTACAGGTTTCGATGATCATGGCGTGAGGCGATGTTTGCTTGTTTGGAGTTCTTCTTTTGCTTCTTCTTGATCGGGGATAGGTTCGGGGGCCGGGCTAGCGGGGTGGATGTCGTTTGAGTTCTGTTTAGTTTCATCCGTAGTTGGATGTTGTCTTTATATGATGTTGATGTATTCTTGTGGCATTTGGCCTTTGTATGTATCCCATCTATTATTAATGTTGATGTAATGATATCCACCTTGCAAAAGCGTTTCAATATCTTGGTCTATCCTTGGTGGGACCTTGAGTTCCTTTTGGATAGGGGCATAAGCGTAAAGTTGTATCGAGCCTCGACCCCAAAGGCCCCTTGATTGATCGTGTAGTTTGGCGGTTGAGTCTAGAATAAAACTTTTTTAGTCTAGTTATATCGAGTAGGTTTCTTTTTACTCCTCGCCCCTTAAATTCTGGTGAGGAATCTTGGGTAGGTGTTTTGAATTACTCCTCTTCCTTCAAATTTTTCTTTAGGATCACGATTGGTTTCGGTAGTTGTTCATCGCTCTTTTCATCCGGTGCATTTCTCCAAATCGACTCGACCATCTTCATCTTTGAGTTCAATCTTATTCTTCCTCGCGTGTTGTTTTTCCTTTGTCGAAGTTGTCCTTGTTTTCCCCGCCCACCTTCTTCTTCTTTGGGGTCCGTTCGTATCCATTCTACTGTGCGAAGTCTTTCTTTCTTTCCTCAATGTTTTTCAACGGTGTTTTCTCTTAAGATATTTCGGTTTCCCCTTCAAGTTGCCTTTGTTTTCCCCCCCACCTCTTATTCCCGGAGTTGAGTTTCTTGACCATCAATTCATTTTGGTGGACCCTCTTGGTCTTCCCTCAATTATTTCAACGGTGAATTCTCTTTTGTTGCATTCCTCATCTTTTTTTTGGATTCAATTCAAGTTTTTCGTTGATCATATTCTTTTTCAAGTGTTTTCCTTTTCGTTCCTCCCGGTTTATCATTCGGGTTGGAAGACATCTGGGGATTTCGTGTTCCAATTAATTGAGGTTGTCACCTCATTCAAATATTTCAATTCTTGGTGCATCATCTATCTCTTCAACAATCCTTTAGGGTGTTTCTTTTTAGTGGGCCCTAACCCAGGGTCTTTCGAGGATCTTACGACTCTTCTAATTTCCGGTTATTCTAAATTCTTTTTGAAGGCGTAGAATGAATTTCATCGTCGAGACCTTTCCAAGATCGATTTCAAATCATTTCATTGTTGCTCAACCCTTTGCTTTTCATTCTCCGGAGTACCTCGGAAATTTTTGGTGTTTATCATCGTCCTTGAAGACCGGTAAGTTTCTCTTAAATCTTGTCCGTTCCCGGAGATTCATGGTGCTAGCTCGATGTTATCCTACCTATTGTTTCCGTCTCAAATTCTTTTCATCCATCCGGATATTTAAGTTCATTTCTATTTCTTTTCGGGCCATCATTCTGTTAGTTCTCTATTTATCCCGTTGTTCGCTCAAGTTTCTTAATCAGCTCATGATCTCTTTGTTCTTTTGCATCTAAATCCCTCAATTAATTTGTTCTTCTAATTCTTCCGTGATTATTTCTCTTTATCATTTTTTGAATTCTTCGGTGGTTCCTTAGTTCTTTTCCTTTATTATCATATTAATCCATTGTTCTTTTCAATCCTACGGGGTTCATGAAGACCTTCTCAAGTTTCGTATGTCACTTCTCAATTCTTTTCAAGAAGAATAAGTAGTTTGCAAAATCCATTTCTTGTCATCAATTTAATTTGATGAAGGATAAGCATACAATAAATCTTATTCTTATTTCATCAAAGTGATTAACCCTTCCTGAGTTTGTTCTTGAGGAATAAATTCTAGTTCCAAGTTTTTCATCTTTTCTTTTCGGAGTTCAAATTTCCTCGGCCATTTCGTGGGATCCCCATCTAAATCATCATGGCTCTTCTTATTCTTTTTCCTTCATTTATCTCATCTCCTTTTTTCGGAGTTCTTCAGGTGGTTCTTCATGATTTAATTCATTCTTCAAGAGTTCATCAAGATTTTGTTGGTGGAGTTCAAGTATCTTTTCTTCCGCGTCTCGAGGCAATTAATTCTTCATTTTCTTTTGAAGTGGAGTTTTGCATTTCTTCGTTCTTCTCAGCTATCCAATCATTTCCGTTTGGGCGGTTATCACCTTATGATCTTGAGATGTTATCCATAAGTCCACAACAATCTTATTCTTTTCGTTGGTTGATTTTTTCAACAACTCCGTTCAATCCTTCCTTCTAAGTTCTTTTCATTCAATTCTTTCAATTCTTCGGAGGCATTGTGTTGTTCCTCTCGTCATTTCGTTCCATTTTGTCAACTCAGTTCCAACTCCTTCCATGTTCAACCGGGTGTGCCTAAATCCTTTCGGTCTTATTGTTTCTTTTCTCATTCTAACCACTCCGGTTAGAGCGGCTGATTTCATAGTCTATCGATTCGTGAGCTTTTCGATTCTCGTCATTCTGTATTCCCTCTCTCTTCTTATTTCACCTCATCCTTTTCTCTTCCGTCTGGTCCTAAGATCTGGGGCGAGATCTCTTATTAGTGGAGGGTTTAACGCCCGGATTCGATCGCGAGGTCCTTGATTATTGCCGTCTTGCCATGTCATGTGCTTGCGTGTTGCACTTTGCCATGTCATCATATGCATTTCATATCTTGTCTCATGTGCTTTTCATTTTGCATCGTGTTAGTCTCATGCTTAGAGCATTTTCCCGTTGTCCGTTTTGCAATCGCACTCCTATGTCTCCGGCGCCCTTTACCTCTTTTCATGTGCGGGTGTTAACGGTCTCGGAATGGACGAGGTTTGCCATGACCTTGGTATAGCACCATGAACCCTTTGTCAAGTTGTGCCATTTGGAGGTGTTTGATACTCAGCAGTTAGCAGGTAACCACAAAAGCCTCTTTTGTTTGCAGCCAACACCCTTAAATGGCCCAAACCCAAACTCTCCTCCATGCTCTCGTCGTTCGATCACGATCGCGTGGCAACCGCACCTCATTTGGACTCTCTAGCTCCCTCTACCTATAAATAGATCCCCCGAAATTCCGGGATCAAAAAAG
>JAHIAM010009227.1:0-14916 GCA_021605205.1 Aegilops longissima
ATGGGAGGGGCGGGGGCCTGCCGGTAGGCGGGCGGGTTTCTTTGGTTTGCCTCGAGGAAGAAGGCGAAGAAAGCCGGGAATTGTGTCAATCGGTGAAAGTTGGCTTCGTTTTTGACTAAGCGGACACCAATAGCATACTTTTTTATATGGGAAAGCTCGAGAAAAATGGTTTCTGCCGTCCTCCCCCCGGGCGTTGCCACATAAGTGACTAGCACCCTTGGTTTTCAAGAAGGGTCTTGGGTTAGTCAGGAACTCTCAATTTTGTCCTCCTTCCTTCCTCCAAAAAAAGGGGAAAAAATCAAAGACTTGGGAAGGCCGGGAACAAGCTAGTTACCCGATAAAGAGGCGTTCGAGTTTTAGAAAAAAAAAAGAAAGTGGTTACAGTGGTTGAATCAAACCTAGACTATGACTATATATGGTGCTATGCTACTCCAAGTAATAAGCCCATATCAAGTTAGCTTCTCCTCTTCTCTACTTACTCCCTAGCCGGGCTCTGCCGCAACCATGTCCTGGGCTCGTCCCTGCTCTTGACGGGCAACAACGAATATGAAACCACCTACCATCGCCTTGGGTCTCATCACACCCCAGCGCCCCGACGATTGCTCATCCAACCCGCTCTTTGGTGTGGTGCCCTTCTCAAATCCTGAGTCATCCCGGCGTCTCAACCACAATCCCAACCACGGCGAGTCTTCTACAAATGCCGAATCATGGGGTAATAATATGTTTAAGTGTTGTTAGCTCTTTGTTGCTGATTTTTTAATAGTTTGGTTGATGATCTTCCAATTTGATTTGCAGAAAAGGAAGATTTTGTGATTTGTATTTTGGGAAGTTCTTGATGTGGGGAATCAACTTGCTGATTATTTGGTTAGGAGGAATCCCAATACCAGGGTTGGGGTGTTGGACAAATGGCGAAGGAGGCGAAGAGGAAGATCCGAGCGGAAGGTTAAAGATTTGTTCCTCGATCATGGCCAACAACATTTGAGCAGCCTTAAACAATGAGGAGATGAAAGAGCTTGTGAAGATAATGGGCAAAATCGATGTGCTCTGTAGGATGATTGTCTCTTTATTTGCGATGTATGTAGCACTTTCGTGATGTATTAATTAGCTCGACATGAGCACTTTCTTGAAACTAGTAATGAATGAAACACATGTGTAGGGCTAGGCGTAGTGTTGTGAACATCTAATGATTTCTATTAATGGAAATCAGGGGTATCCTTTTGCTCATATAAATAAATAAATAGCGAGGCCTGTGGGTCCTTTGTTCTCATTGAAGGCGTCGAGCAAATTGCAGTCAACAACAAACTATGTCATCAAATTCAAGTTTCCAGACCAAATATGAGTACAACTAAACAACAATGTCATCATGTTTTAGTTGTCACAATCACAAACACAAATCAGCATACATAACAAGTGATGTTCTCACGACAAAATACTAAACAACATGTTCATCAGGTTTGATTGTCATAGCAAACACAATTTCACATAGTAGATAAAAAGCGTCTTACGGCGGGCAAATCGACAAAGCAATGTAATCATCATCCCTGCAGCGGCGTCAACATCTTCGCCATGTGTATCGGTCTGAATCGTAATTCCCCGGTGTCATCTTCTTCTTAGTCCTCAACGTCCTCGAGCGTTGGCTTCTTCTTGATCAACTCTTGTATGTCCCAGCCACGAGACAATCTTTTAGCGGCGTCATTGGCGTGATGTTCTCAAAGATATTAGGAACATCGTGTTATCTTGTACATCGGGGGCGATGTAAGCATCATCTTGTTGCAACTTCATTAAGCGATTCCTCTGCTCAAACCTTTGCAATACTCTCTAGTCATCGCTACGTGCAAATGTGTCTTCCAAGAAAAATATATGTGTTGCTGATTTGCCAAAATAAAAGGCTTGTTGGTTTGATGCGCCGCCTTGACATTGATGGATTTGAAATAATCATCAGCTCTGGGTTTGTGATCACGGAAAACAGGTTATACCAACAACTGCATAGAACCACACAGATGATCCTAAGCGGAGATATCTGCAAGCGAAAAATGCATTATGTTAGCATACATTTCAGTTGTCTCTTTGTCATCGTATCGTGCTCATGATGGCACTTTTTTGTGTCTTCTGCCTTCGTCTCGTGCAAAGGTGTTGTGGCGCACATCTCCAACATGCAAGATTCATAATGTCTTACCAGTATCGGGACCCATTGCTAGTGAGTAAAGGGCATCATCAACTGCCTGCCCATCCTCCGCATCTTCTTAACCTATGGTTAGAAAATAGACAAGCTGATCATCTTATGTACTCAATATATTAAAAAAAGCGGCGATTGCACTTCAAAAGCTTACATGGTTCTTGAACCATTACATAAATCCTGCCATAACCGGTTTGTCAATGTTTCTTGGATTTTCTGGCGATAACTCCTCTTTGTAGATCTTGCACAACATAGTGATCGCGTCAAACATCTAAATATATAAATGTGCTGCAAGTTTAGTAGATTATGATGTATAAGCTGCATATACTTACACTTGATATAAGGTAGTATCTCGGGACAGTTATTCAACACATACCAAACCATTTTGTCCAAATCTTTAGGTTTGTCCTCTTGTCGACTCTTCCACCTTTCGAGCAGAATAATCGAAAACATTGAGCAGGGATTGTCTTCACCACCTCTTTGCTAAGCTGATCAATTTGTTCAATGTATTTTGACGAGAATGTCAGCAACCTTGTGTAGGCCTCTGCAATGGAACCCTCGGGTCTAGCTCTGTTCCTAACATAGCCCTTGAAAGTGCCTAGCCTCCTTTCAATAGGGTACATCCAGCCATCTCTCTTTGGACCTCTAAGTAGTGCCTCATCGGGTAGATGAACAGCCAAATGCACCATCACATCAAAGGGTGGGAGGATATATCTTCTCAAGGTGCATAGGATAGTTGGTATCTTGTCTCTAAGGCGCTCCAAAGCATCTATCCACGATATTTCTCTGCGAGTTCCACGAAGAATTGTCCCAACTCTTGCAAGCACTCTGTATAAGTCGGGCCCAATCCTCTAAGGATAACGGTAAAACCCTTTGAAGTAGGGCGTGGCAGTCATGAGTTTTCAACCCTTGTACCTTGTTTCCATCTTGACTCTCCTTTCGGGGTTGGAAGCAAATCCATGTGGGAATCTCTGCGTGTGAGGACCTCGCAGAATTCTTTTCTTTTTACCTTGTCCAAGGCATTACAGTGGTGCCATATCCGTGGTTTACCTTCATCTTGCACACGCAAATCCTTTACGATACCAGTGTGTCAAATCAATCCTAGATTTTAAGGTATCTTTCGTCTTGCCTTCAATGTTAAGAAGTGTGCGATAATCTTGTCACATATATTTTCTCGATGTGCATCACATCAAGATTATGCATGAGATCAAATCTTTCAATACTCCAAGTCCCACAAAGTGGACTGCGGAATAAACAATCTCTCTTCTACGTGCCATACTTCCTTTTCCGCTACCATTACGGGATGGTTTCACAGTGTAATATACTGACCTTCTCTAATTCCACTTGCAACTCATCGTGGTGAGCCTCTTTGGCGCATCGGTTTTCATGCTTTGCATTGAACACATGTCTTGATATTTTCTAGGATGTGGCTTGTCCTTGGCAAGAAGCGGCGGTGTCAATGTGGATCTTGCTAAGTATTGCGTATGACGGTGGATTCATCACAGTGAACACATGCATTGTAACCATGTGTCGTTCGCTAACGACATAGTGCCCAAAGCGGATAATCATGGATGCACCAAATTACAACAACAGCGAAAGAAATCTCTTTGGTGGGATATAGGTCTCAGTGAGAACACCCTTCCATAGCTGTTGAAGTTCCTCCACAAGGCTCCATGAACAAATCAAAATCCTTTCCGGGACTTTTTGACACAGGATGAGCAAGGCCATCATGTAGTTTGATTCTTTGGTGCGAGACATTTGGAGGCATGTTGTAAGGATAACAAGCTTGGCCACATGCTATATGTGGCGCTCACGAAATCAGCAAATGGGTTAAATCCATACGAAATAAGCCAAGTCTAATGAGATGGATGGCTCATTACATTCGATCTCTGTACTCCTGGTTCCTAGAATGCCACGTTACATCCTCTCTTGTTTGACATCATGAAACAACCTCTGCCAATCTTGGTGTAATTGGAAAATGTCTCGAGAACATTATGAGGAACCCTCTTCGACGCCATCTTTCCATCTTGATGATTTGCATTTGGGCATTCACTTAAGTTGGCATAATCCTTCGGAACAGAACACAATTATTCTTACAAACATGGATCATATCATATCCAATTCCAACTGCACGAAGGAAATTCTTCATTTCTTGTAGGTGTGTGGCAGCTCGGGCCTTGTCAGGAAAGATTTGCGAAAGCAGCCAATCGCATCGAATGATTTGTTGGTCATCCGCTCGGATGTCTTCACACGAAGAAAGGTGACCATAGCTGAGAATCTTGACAGCTTATTTCACAGGGGTGACAACAACGTTGCATTGTTCAACATGCGGGCCCACGTTTTTCTTCTGCGGTGAAAGTTCACGGAATGCACGAGCATTTCGTAGCATTATTTCAATGTTGGTCAAACTCTTTGGCTCGCTACCACCACCTCCTCCTCCTCTTCCACAGCATCGGCGAGATCAAGATGGTGATCTGCTGCTTCCCGTAGTCAATAACATTGGCGTTCACACTTCACCATGATGAACCCACCTAGTATATGTGACCGACATCCCATACAAGTGTAGATGATTTTGCACGGTTGGTGAGGTCTTGTAACTGAATTCATACAAGCTGCTACAGGCGAGCACATCGATTTGGACCACCGTACTCAGCTCGATAAAGTTCATGAAGTTTTCAACCCCTCGACATATGTAGCGGAGAATCTTGAAGCAAAGTTATCAAGTCCATCCATCATTAGACATACAAATTAGTTCTTCTACTAGATATTACGGAAAAACATATATGCTTTTTATGAAGTCGAAAAAATATCTGAGTCGATGTCTAAAGCTATGGCAAGATATTTGGATGAGCAGATCTAAATGTAGAAATATATGTAAAGCTAATTCAGCAAACAGATTTGAGTGCTAAATTATGGCGGCTGTTTGATCAATGAGGCCGAGCACACAGCCATCGAACTATCGAAGGCCATCAGACAACAAATCGAGTATAAAGCGGTTGAAGCTATTTCACCTAACAGATTGGCTACTAGACCATGGCAATCTATGTCACAATAAATATATGGCAGGATATTTTAGCAACTAATCGGCCTTGGCATGCCATCTCATTAAGATTGAGTGCGAGCAGGGCAAGGAAGCTTCTTAAGAGAGCATATTGATGATAAACTTCGCCACAAGCAGTGAGATTAACGGTCTATCGGCTAACATTCAGCGCTACACCGCAAGCAGGGCCTCGATCTAGAATCGCGTACCGTGGGAGAAAGTGACGCCGTCGTCTCCACGAACGTCGCCCGGTGATGCGGCGGCCCGACCGTCGTCGCCTCCACAAACGTAGCCAGAGGTGGCGGTAGCGGCTGAAGGCGGCGATCTCTGAGGCGTCTTGTGGGGCGAGAGGATCGCCGTCGTCCCTCGACGAACCGACACCGGCGTGTATCGGCGTGAGGGGCTGACGGGCGAATGGAGTGGAGGGGCGGGGGAGGGGTTTGGGGAATATTTGGCGAAGGCGGTTGAATCAATTTGGGGAATTTTTGTGTGTGTGGGGGAGGATTTTTTGGCGCGGTGGGCGGGGAGTTTGGCGCATGGTCGGTTTCTCCAAGTGCAGTCCGATGTCGGTGAAGAAAGGCAAGCGCGTTCCGTTCGCGTGAGCCGTGTGCGAGACGAGCGTGTGTGGGGTGCAATCACGACCCATGACGAAGTCTGTGAGTGTACCGTCTTTTCCTTTTAAACTAGGTGCCGCCCCTAAAAAATGTTGCTTGCGCGATCCATCGATACTACTACTAGTAATCCGGTAATCCCGACTAAAATGGCGCGGCGAGTCTTTTCCAGCGATATCTTTGGGAGGTTGGCTTAGTTGGGTTTTTAGATTTGTCTCGGTTCAATAAAAAGCGAGTTGGTGATGATGGTGTGCTGTCATCCTGCAATATAGCCGTCCGATCTATATCTAGCGGATAGGAAGGAAACTATGACAATTTACCGCACTCCTCTCCACATTTGGATAAGGCTTTCCCTCGTTCATCCTTTTCTCCCACAAGATCTTGATCTTCCGTACAGCATACGGACATCTTACTAATACTCCTACAATATGTATATTATTGTGAAAGTTCATATACACGGCGAGATTAATGCAAACCGGCAGATTTTCATTACATTTGAACTTTTATAGGGACAGAAAATAAAAAACCCGACCTAAACCTATTCTGGCGGCGGCCAACATCCATGTCTGAGGCGGGGTTCAAGACCCGTGAAGTGAAGTGCGGTCTCGGCGAGAAAAGTAGAACCGGGATACGGACGGCCGGTTGGCACACCATGCCACCGCCTCCATGCCCTACTCATCCTCGGAGGAGTCCCGACCTCGGCGGTCTGGGCGTTGAGGCGGCAAGTAGGGCAGCGTGGTGGCGGTGCTCCGTCGTCGGCCGGCGTGGCCACGCTTGTCGGTCGCGTCGCGTCGGCTCGCCGCTATTGCGTCGCGAGGCGACTTGGCGAGGCGGCGACCTCGAGCTCCCGAAGACAAGCTCTCTCGGGCGTTCGCGCGGTCATGGCGGATGTGGTGCTGGGTAGGGCGATGCGCTATGGTGTGGAGTTAGCTGGGCGTTGCCGCTTTAAGTAAGCGCATTCGGTTGAGCCAAAGCGTCCGGGTGCGTCATTAAGTCGCGAGTTGGTTCCTCGGGCACGAGCCTCTTAACAACGACATCTGAGCAGACGGCATGAATCGGGCAGGCTGGCGCCGGCTGGGAAACGCTTGTAGCGGCAGTAGGAGGCGAGGCTTTGGTGTGCCGGGGTCATCGCTGTCGTGGCAGCGTTGGGATGCCCTTTGCTCAAATCACGATCCCGCATGTCATTGAAAAACAAAGCGACCGGCATGGTCTCGGTCGGAGGATGCAGTTGGCCACGCTACACCACTCCAGCGAGGCGTCGCGGCGCCCGTGCATCCTCGGCAGGCGGGTGTTGGGGTGTGTTTGGATTGTGGCAAAGTGCACCTTACCAAAATTTTGGTCATGACCCAAAGATTGGTCTTTGTTTGGATGGTTGCCATTTCTTTGGCATGCCAATGAACTCTAGCCAACTCTAGTTCATTTTCTTGCCAATGTCGGCCAAATCATGGGCAACCAATACCTCAACCAAAATTTGGCTACCCAATGCTTTGATGGGGCAACCTTGAGCACAAACCAAACCGTTAGTGGTGCCACAGCACTAACGCCACCCTCGGCACTGAAACCGGCCGTGTCTGCTCGATGATATGGCGTGTAAGCTCACCGCGATGCCGTGTCCGAGGCGGTCTTTGGAGCTGCGCCCGTTGTTGGCTAACGACCCATGAGCGGTTGTCGGTGGCGAGGGAGGTGGTGGGCCAGCTCCTCCATTGGACTAGTCTGCGCTATGTCGGTTTCCTGGTTTCCGGCCATATTCGGCGTCGGTGCTCGCGTTGCGCATTAGGCCTTTCACTATATGAGCCCAGCGAGACAACTTATTGTTTATTTGAGCCGTTCAAGTGTAATCATGTGGCGTTTGCTTATTTCTCATTCCTCTCAACCCTCTTCTCCATCGATCATATAACCCTCGAGTCGAGTCCATCCTCCGCATGCCTCATTTGAACATTCCTTGATATCATTACATTGCCCACCTAGTCCTCTTTCAATAGATCTCGGACCCGAGATGAAATCGAGAGGAGCAGAGTGAGAACACGTGATACCTAAGTGATTCAAAATTTGAACCGGTGATCATAGCATCCATAAATCATATATAAAGGGTATTCAATGTTAGTTTCATTTTGAGCGTACAATATACTCCTCCTATCCTTTCTACTTTACATACTCCCTCAGTCTAGGTAAGTCATCTTAGGCATGCACGTGACCAGGAGGAGAGAAAATGAGACATTAATGTCTATTTGCTAATAAATTGCATGCATGAACTAACTTTGCATGTCATGTTTGATAGTCTCAAGTCATTAAAGCATACACCCTCATCTCTTATTGGTTGATATGTCAAGAAACAAAAGCGGTGAAATTAATGCACAGCCTAAGTGTTTTGGGATTATTTGGTTTTGGTAAGATGACTTACACACCTGAGCGGAGGATATAAGTTTTATGTGTATTCAAAGTATACTATGATAAAAAATTATCAACATTCAACAACGCCCAATCAATATTGTTAGATTCGTCGTACTCTAGATTTGTACTAAGATGGTTTCCAATTTGACTATTGACAAGATTAATAGTACTCCTTTCACATAGGTGAGTAAGTCATCTTAGGCTGTGCACGTGACCAAGGAGGAGGAAAATGAGAGACATTAATGTTTATTTGCTAATTAATAGTATTGCATGCAATGAACTAACCATGTCATGTTTGATAGTCTCGGTCATTAAAGCATACACCCTCATCTCTTATTGGTTCATATGTCAAGAAACAAGAAAGCGGTGAAGTTAATGCAGCCCTCGTGTTTTGGATTATTTGGTTTAATAAGATGACTTACACACCTAGGCGGAGGTTACATGAGATGTATAATGTGAAAATTATATCATTGGAAACTCCTTTCACATCTGAAATTGACCATATGCTTTGTGTAAGTTGCATGTCATATATTATTACTCTAACATTTGGTCAAATTTAGCCTCGAAAATTAGACCATGTATGCTTTGTGTAAGTTGCATGTATCTATGTGTAAGTTGCATGTCATATATTATTACTCTAACATTTGTGTAAGTTGCATGTCATATATTATTACTCTAACATTTGGTCAAAGTAGTATAGTGGAAGTGGATCCTCGGCGTAGGTATCCTGCCTTACCCTCCTTCGGTCACTTCTTGGCGGACCCCATGCTTGCTAGGCCCGCATGTGGTTACTCAATGGGTTCGGCCACGTCGAGGATCCTCATCCGTAGTATACTCCCTCTATTTTATTTACTCCATAAAATGGAGAGGAGTGGTGGTATAATAAATGCATGGCGGGGAGGAGGAGGGGCGTCGGTTTGCTCTCAAGCTGCGGTCCCTGGCGAGCAAAAAGCAAAGCGCGTTCCATTCGGTGGCGGCGTGGAGGTCAGCGTGCGGGCTGCCTGTGAAGCGACAAGAAGCGATGTCTGATCAAAACCGATTGACGATCGTCACGGAACCACTATTCACACGAACCTTGTTGCTCGGCCTCGCCAGCTGCCCTAAACCACACCAAATCTCAGCCCATTCCCCACCTTTGATCCCCTAGCCGCATCAAGCGTCCCCTAGTTACGGAAAGCCATGGTGCGCCGCAAGATCACTTACTACAAGATCTGCGCGGGCGCGCGCGAGAATCGCGGCGGTGGCCTCCTGACCTCCGTTCCCAAGCTCGCTTTGCGGCGGGCCAATCCAGTTCTCTTGAGCCAAGCTACAAGGAGGAGAAGCCGATCAATGTTCCGCTGCGGAGGTCGCGGCGAAGGCCCCGATGGGTATGAGGCGATGGGCGTCGACTTTGTGCGGCCAGGTCCCCCCAGTGCGAGGACCAGCGGTTCAACATGGCGATACTAAGGAGGACCGGGAGGCGGAGGCTCAACTCGGCGCGGGCGCGCGCATGCCGCTGCCATCGAGGCTCTCTGCAGCGAACGGATGTCGTGGATGTGAACGGGCGGAGCTCAACTTGGCTTGGCGGATGCCGCTGCCATCGAGGCCCTCCTGAGGTGGAAGACGTCACAGACATGAGCAGGGCGGCGAGGCTCGACTTGGACCGCGAGGCGCGGATGCCGCTCGCCAGCCCTCTGCGGGCGGAACAGAAGTCTGGACTTGAACAGGCGGCGAGGCTCGACTCGGCAGCGAGCGCGGATGCCGCTGCCGCCGAGAGCCCTCCTGCGGAGTGGAGCCGGGCGTCCTCGACTTGAGGCGGGCTGTGCTCGTCCGTCACAGGCGCCCTTGCGCTCCGCTTGAGGTAGGCTGGAGGCAGGACAACCAGTCGGAGACACCGTCGGCAGCGATGGCTGGTTCTTGGCCGGCCCAAAAGGCAATGAGCCGTCTCTTTCCATGAGAGTGATAGTTTTCTTTATGTTGTTGTTTTTATGGATCTTTTGCTGTGTAAAACATACTATTTGTTATGCAAATCGCGACTTGGGTCGTCTACCATTTCGGGCGGTTGGATGAATATCCTCGTCTCTAACCCTTCTTTCCTTCTTCCTCCTCTTCTTCTTCCCCAACGAGACCACCTTGCGAGCCGTATGGATACTCCCAACATGCGGTTGGATAAACATACTCTATGAACAAAATTATGTGTCAGCGATAGGATGGCTGAGTTTGGTTTGTTCATGCGACAACACATGTCGATGAGGTCGCGTTCCTTGGTTGGGTTTGCGGCGTCACGAGGAAAATGTTGGTCTTGGTGCGACATGACGTGCGGGGAAGCGACCGTGTGAGTGCGGTGGGACCCGGACACCGTCGCAAAGTGTACCTCCTTCTCATTTTGAAAACTTTAGGCAAGCTTGGCAAAATGTGTGGCGAAGTTTGGCAATGCAAGGCCTAGACCCAAACAGGATAAAATGCGTGCATACTAGGAGTACTAGTGTTAAAAAAGAAAGGCGGGGAGTTTTCCTTGGAGGATTTAATCGATACAAATCCTCGTTTCACGTGTCAATTAACGTATTTTTTCTCGAAAGACCAAAGAGCTAACCATCTCCTCCTCATGCTTGATTAATGCAGCGCCATACAAGCGAACCTTCTCACTTCCGCATGCATGGAGGATATTAATGTCCTGGTTTGCTAACCCCATCAATTTTGCCTCGATTAGTGTTAGTGGCCCTTTGCAAATTGTAATTTTGATATACTGGCCTTGTGTACAAAAAATGGAGTAGTAACTATATTTGAATTCCTTGCCCATTGCGGTGGTGTCGACTTTTTTTGTGGTTTGGCGAAGTCGTTGACGGAGAACACCATTGAGGAGACCACGGTAAGTCGTTCATAAGTGCCGCACAAAGCGAGACAACATATTATTTGCATCCGGAAGTCCTTTACTAGTACTACTACTAGGAGTACTAGTGCGGTGAATGGTTTCTCGAAGAAGACGATGGAGAAGCGGTCGGAAGTGAAATGATAGTTGCCGTCCGTGCTTTGTGATTTGGCGCTCATTTGCTTTGTGATTTGTGATAGAAGGAGACGGGGAGTAGACTCATGCTCTATCTTGTACTACATGTGTCCAAGCATGGGAGAAGAGGAGAGACGTTGCATTTTCTATTCCTTCAATCAATCAATCGGGAGCTTGGTTCCATCTTTTGGCTTTAGCAACAACCGTCACAATGGTTCCCACGATGCCAAAAGCTATTTTCACATTTGGCTACACATTGTGGATGCCCTTAACATACCACTTGGTTTTGCTCCTGTGCTATCTACAAATCTCAATTATATTGATCTAAAAATTATAGAATCAAAGTTAGTAAAAGGAGGTGATTTTGCAGCGGATGGCGGGGAGGTTTCTTATTTTAGGAGGGCGTTGTCTGGCGGTTTTCTAACACGGTCCCACGTGTCGATGCTTTACCAAGCTGATCCGCGTCCCATGAAGCGAGAACAACGGCGAGAAGCAACACGTGGTTAAGTTGAAGAAGATGAGGAGAAGCGGATTCAGCAGGTGAAATGATGGTTGCCGTCCCTCCAACTTCTTTTTAGCATGTACTTCGTCCTCAACTTAAGCTGCGGGAAAGGTGCAGCTTTGTGATTTGGCGCCTCATTGCTCATTACTATGCGGCGCCATGGTAGGGGTGCTTCACCCGGCTGCTCTTCTGCTTATTCGGTATGGCGCGTGGACCCGGTAGCGATGTCCCACATGTGGTGAAAGGACTAGAAGATTTATGACGGCTCCTCTTCACGACAGGGAGAAGCGACCACGACGGACCCGGTGAAGTGTCACTTGTATATAGTACTATAGTTTTTTGTTTACATACGATCCATCGATACAAACCCGATTAAGCGAGGAAAGGCGGGATTTTTCATGGCGATGAATAATCTTGGCCATACATTTCAAAGGAAATTTAATGTATGCAAACTGAATAATTATAAGTAACAATATGATATCTAGTAAAACTAAAAACACATATGATTTATTGTGTTAGAGTGAGTAGTAGTCGTATTGCATAGTTGTTAGAGTAAATGCGAGAACTGTAGAGATGTAGTTTTGGAGGGCCTCAGAGAGAAAAGCTAACGGTCACCGAACTTCAGAATAAGCTGTTTACGGTCACTATATCGTTTGGTGATTATCCGGTCACTTGCTCACAGTTCAGATCGGATTGCACTCGTTGACCGGCCAAATAGTTGCGTGGCGCCATGTTGACTAGTTAAATTGACCCGCCTTGTGGGTCCCACTGTCGTTCCATAGGGAAAAGGTCGATAAACACAAATTTGAGGCGACAAGGCTCCAACCCATGCAGGAAATCACCTGTTGTGTATGTTGCTGGGGCTGATGTGGCGCATGCCGTGTAGTTTGAACACTTGGCGTGAGATGTGTGTTGGTCATGTGGTGTCTTGGTGTGTGCATGCATGCGTGTGGTGAGTGTTGTGCGGCGTGGATGCGTGTTCGTGTGGGTGTTGCGTCGGCGTGGGTGCATGTGTTTGTGTGAGTGTTGCGTGGATGGAGTTCGTGGGTGTATAATCACCACACCAGCTCCTTGTGTTAAAACAAACGGCTAACATACCAATACAAGGCACCTTGTCCGTTGCCCTGGTCATGACTTAACCACCCAAAATATATTTTTGTCGTTTGTTTTCATTCTTACAAGAAGATGCCCTCGTTGCATGTAACATCAAGATGCATTTGTATGACTTGTTTATCTTGTGAGAAAAAGGATGAACGAGGAAGGCCTTATTTGCAAATGTGGAGAGGTGTGGGTACCTTTTGCAAAATTGCCATAGTTTCTTTCCTATCCCGATATAAATCGGACGACCTATATTGCAGGATGGCAGGCCACCATCATCACCAACTCCGTTTTTATAAGGGTGTATTTTATGTATTTTATAATAGTGTAGATGTAGAGTAGGTACAAGTCGAGGTGGCACGATGTTAGTGAGATAATGGATGCAACACTAGAGGTGCCACGTGGAGCGTTAACGTCAACTAGTCATGTCATGAGCAAATACAAAGTTGTCAAGGAGCCTGGATAATAATAACCACTAAACATAAAAGGTGACCGTAATGAGTGGATTATGAAGTCCAATGTATGTATCGTGCTTTCGCTTCAAATACAATGATCGCATTGCATATATCTGAGAGAAAGATGAAACACGTGAATTTTCGGGGCTTACTTTTAGAGGACCGGAGATAGTTTTGTGCATACGTGAAAGGGCGAATATGCGATGGAGAGAGAGATGCCTTCGTTTCTCTTAATGACTAACTTTGTATATAGTATAAAATATACAAATTCACAGTTGGAATAAATATCATTTGGGCACCATGCAATGCAAATTAGGTTAGATTCCTCCATATAAATTTGTAATGTTGTATATATGTAGAAACTCTAAAATAATTTTTGGACACTTTATTCAAAAGGAATGTTGTATGAAATAAACGTGAAGGAGGGCTTTTTAGATCAATGGGGTGATGTAACATGTGTGAATGTGTAGTTGATGCATTTGGCGGGGCCTAGAGAGGTATGTGTGTGTACGATTAGAGAGGCATGGATAGAGGGGCCACGGGGCGGGAGAGATAGCACGAGAAATGAGAGTGGTCTAGAGAGAGAGACAAATATGACGTCACGACAAGAGATTCCATTCCCTTGAGTGTGTATATGCAAGGGGAGGGAATAGAGGCACCGGAGAAATTTTCGTGTGTGGTGTTTGTGTTGGTATGTGTGGGTGTGAGAAGATAATGAGATGTGGGGGCGGAGGGTGTGTCACCGCGTGAGGTCCGTGGGTCGAGGTGAGGCCCTTCTTCGGTTCTCTGGCAACATTGGTTGGCCCATGACACATTTAGGAAGACCCAGGATGACTAGTCGTACAAGACAAAGATAGCAGAATTGTGAAGGACTCTTGTCCTGACAAAGCCGACTAGGATTTGTAACCCTAGGTTCTTGGACTAAGGTAACCCTTTATCTTCCGATATTACTATTCAAACCTAACTTTAAGGGCATCCTACTATCTGCTAGAATCATACTTCGATTAGGAAGAGGGTGAGATAATGCGTGAGAGCAAAGGGTAAAGATAATTGCGAATGAGACACGAGGCAGGTCCATGTATATAGAAGGGTCGATGAGGATTGTGCGGTGTATGTTTGCGAGAGGAAGAGTGCTTGTGATAAAGGTTAGTGAAAACAGTTGTAAATGGTTCAGAGGAGGGAGGGTTATATCTAGAGCATGTGGAGAAAGACACCTCGGAGAGTGTGAGCATTGTGAGAGACCACCGATGGAAGTGAAACTAACGAAAGACTGCTTCACATTGATTAAGATATAAATTGTATCCAAATATTAGGATGGATCATGATATTTGCAATTGCGTAAGGGCGGTCATTGATCCATTAGACATCTAGATTCTATCGAATTTGAGCATGTCTGTTATTATTCACACAATTGATCCACATAGTTAGTATTTTGAACTCCGGACTATGCACGCTTTGCAATCGAATATAAACGTGAGTATAGTTCATGTTGTGTGTGTAAAGCACATTATACATTGAAAGTTACACAATGGACATTTATAAATAGCTACCTATGAACTAGCATACATTTGAATTCAACCTAAGGTGGTTTAAAAAATCAAATTCAACATGAAGTCCATTCAATTATTTGAATTTGATATCATGGCATTGTAAACCATAC
>JAHIAM010009229.1:0-14306 GCA_021605205.1 Aegilops longissima
CTGTGGCCCTGAGCCGGAGGGGCGGAGGGGCCGTCTGTGGGGACGGCGTTGAAAGGAAAGGGGAAGGAAGGGAGCCTCCAGGGAATAGGGTCTCGGCGGTGGGCTCGCAGGGGTCGGGGCGGCGGAGGAGGGAGGCGTTGGAACCCGGCCGTGGCCGCCCGGGCTCGGGGCTCGGGGAAGGGAGGAGGGATCTCCCGGGGGGGGGGGAGGCCGGGGGGGCGCCCGGGTGGGGGAGCGGGGAGGTTGGTGGGGAGTCGGCTCGGTCGAGGGTGCCTCCCGATCGGTCGGGCGGGGGAGGCGGGGGAGGGTGGGGGTTAGGGTTTCCAGGTGGGGTGGGTTATCGGCCGGGGTGGCTGGGCGGTGGGCGCCAGGAAGGGGGATGGGCCAAGGGGAGAGGGAGGGGCGGTGGTGGGCGGAGGGAGTTATCCCCTCCTTTTTTTATTTTCTTTTCTCTTTTGTTATTTTCCTTTTACATTTTGGTTTATTTAAATTGCTTTGGCATTTTGTAAATATTAGTGCCCCACCAATAAGGTTAGGTATTTTGAAAACCGGAACATTTTAGAATTAGTTTGAAACCCTTTTTCGTTTGTTTTATTTTAATTTTTGTTTTTGGGCGGTTCGAATTAACGAGGTTAATTAACATACGGGTGATTCTGTTGCATAACCATCCGGCGTTACAAATCTCCTCCACTACAAGAAATCTCGTCCAGATTTAGGAGTAGAAGGAAAGAGGGGGATATTCATCTGTAGGCGATCCTCGCGTTCCCGGTGGCTTCATCTTGAGTGATTCGACCCTTTGGACTTTGAGGAAATTTTGCCGGCGGTCGGCGTTCAGCGTCGAAATGCGGACGGATGCTCTTTATAGGAAGGTCTGTTGCAATTGAGCACTTCATGGTCCTTTCGGATTGGGTCCTTGGCGCGTCGGAGTTGGGACACGTGGAACCCGTGAACCGAGAAAGGTTCGCGGGCTCAGTTGATAGGCCACTTTTCCGCCTTTCGAGAATAGTGAAAGGGCCAATATAGCGAGGCTAGCCCTTGATCGGCGGTGAGCACCCTTCATTGGTGTAGCGAAGATAGGCCTTTTCGCGGTTGATAGACCATGTCTTTGTGATAGCGGTCATAATTACTCTTTTGGTTGGGCGGTCTTGAGATTCTCGAATAATCGGACTTGTTCTTGACATGTTGGATAATATCCGGACGAAGAGTGGGGTTATTTGACCATTCAGAGGGTTGGCACTTTCGTCCATATAACACGAAGGGCCATCTTGGACTAAGCTTTAGCTATTATTATAAGAGAACTCGGCATGGGAAATTCCTCCATTTCTTGCGAATGGGGCGACAAAGCTGAAGCATGTCTTGAAATTTGGTTGACACGTTCAACTTGCCCGACTGCGGATGAAAGCGATCTTGAAAGATAAATGAGTCCCCATAGCTTCTTGAAACTTGCCCGGAAATCTTGAAGTGAATAAGCTGCCACGGTCGGCGATTGTGGAATCCGGAAGTGAAACAATTCTGGACATATAGGCGTTACAAGCTGGCTAGCGGTGATCGTTTCTTTGGCGGAAAATGTGCAACTTTAGAAAGCCGGTCAATGGCGACAAAATACATCATTACCTTTCTGCGATTTGGGAAACCCGGTGGAAGTCCATTTCAACATGGTCCCATTTCCATTGGGAATAGAGATAGGCTGCGAGTTCGGCGGCCTTTGATGTTCCTTTGATCGGGGCGTCACTCGAAACATAGGAGCAATGTCACCTTCATATTGGACCACGGAATCTCGGGCGAATGTCTTGATACATCTTTTCTTGGGTGGATACATAGGGCGTATCATGAGCTTCATAACCTTAAGTCATATCAGGTTGTCCTTCTTACATGGCACCACAAGGGCCTTTGAAGTACAAAGCGCCATCATCGGCAATAGTGAAGGATGAGGTTTCCTTTCTGACGTCTTGTTTAAGCTTGTAGACCTCGAGTCAAATCCGCATTGTCTTTATGGTGCCCAAGAGATCGGGTTCAACGCCGGGGTAAAGGGATCCACAGGGAACAACCGGAGATTCATCTTGCGGAACTCGGAGGAGGGGCAGTGCACGGAAACAATATGGAGGTTCAGGCTGAATTCTTCAACAAGTGAGGGCTGAACTTTGTGAACCGAAGGTGGTTCGAAAGACTTGCTCAAGGCATCGCCATTACATTAGCCTTGGCGTATAAAATACCCAAATCAAAGCCCGTCTCCATCCATCTCTTGGGGAGGTTCAGGTCGGTGAGTAAGCAGATACCAGACTTTGGTGGTGGGTGTAGATCTATAGCGATTACAGAAGGTAATGTCGCCTGGCGCATGAATAGCGGCACAAGTTGAGGTCATGAACTGGTAGTTCTCCTCGTGAGGCATGCGAGGGCATAAGCAACCACTTTCGCTCTTGCATTAGGACACCGCCTAACCCTTGGAGATCGTCGCGATAAATGTGAAGTCCTTCTTATTCGGGGGAGCTAGCTTTGGGGGTCGTGACTTGTCTTTGAGTGCTGAAACTTTCCGACACTTTCATCCATTGGAACGCGCTTTATGCAATAGATTAGTGAGGCCGGCAATCTTGGAGAAGTTCTCGACGAATCGGCGACAATAGGAGAAAAAACCGACTTTGCGTTCTTGGAGGGTCAATCGAGAATACTGAACTGTTCGGGGTTGGTCTCCTTAGAGATGACATGTCAAGGTAGGTTACTTGAGGAAGAATTCACACTTGGAGAACTTGGCATAGAGTTGATGCTCTGGCTTTTCGGCACAACGAAGATGTTGACATGTTCTTCTTCATTCTTGGAATAGATCAGGATATCATCCGGATAAACCACGACGAACTTGAGGTAATCCATGAATATATAGTTCATCGGGAGAGAAAGGTTGGAGCATTGGTTAAGCCGAAAGACATGACGGTGTACTCGTATGAACCATAACGAGTCACAAATGCGGTCTTAGGGATATCCTCCTCGGAACACGGATCTGGTGGTAACCCAACCTCAAATCGAGTTTCGAGAACAGCAGCCAGCCAATTGATCATAAAGATCATTGATCCGAGAAGAGGATACTTATCGAATGGTAGCTTGATTTATGGGCAAGGACCAATCGGTTTGTCCCATCCTTCTTCTTGACAAGAAAGGTGCTCCCCAAGGAGAGCAACTTGGGGAATGAACCGCTTTGAAGAGATTTGTCGATTTCCTCCTTTAGTTCAAGGAGTTCATCGGGACATCTTGGGGCAACTTGGCTATAGGAGTGGTGCGGTTTCAATCGATGGGCGACAGCCCTAGGAGGGAATCCACGAAGTTCTTGGAAAGGCGTCTTGGAAGTCTCGAGCGCGGAATGTTTTCTATTCCCTCGAGGGTCGGCGTTCAATGCATTCAATGCATATAGCCTTTCGGCATTTGAAGAACGAGCATTGTAACGATTTCATCGAAGGTGCGGCGGATGGGCCGGTCTTAGTGGGCAAAGCGATTGGGGTTCGCTTTCAACAATCCATCCCAAAAATATCAATGCTACAAGACTTTAGCCGATAGGAGACAAGGAACCATTCCTTGATTTCAACGAGGGCGTCGTTGCAAATCATGGAAGTCCGACATTGGCCCGGGGGTGTGTACTAATAGTGAAGCATTCATGTCTTCACTTTTTCCATGCATGAATGCAAAATCTTGGACATGAATGAATCGATGCCCGAATCAATAAAACGATCAGTCTGAATTACAAGTGTACCCATCATGGGAGCTGGTCTTGAGCCGTTCGGATCAATGGTTGGCTGAGCTTGCCCATAAGACTTGCCGGTGTTGTTCGATTCAGGTGTTTCCGGCCAGCTTTGGAAGGGCGATTGATTACGGTTACGGTTGCATTCTCTACAGTGCCTGGCTGTCCTTTGAAGCATAAGCCATTATTGGGATGGGGCAGGGCTTGGGGTGGTGGGGAAGCTTGGCTTTAGTTGTAAGGGGCGAGGTGTAGCATTTTCCTTTGAAGCGGAGCATTCGGCGGTACATCTGTTGGAATCCATATCTTGCGCCCGAGGCGGGCCGAAAATGAGCGGTGTCCAGTTCTTTGTTAAACTCGGTATTCACTAGACCAGTTTCGACATTGATAGCTTTGTTCACCAAGGTGGCGAAATCACAAAGTCGTGCACTAGAAGTGCGAGCTTGATGTCGACGAAGGCGTCCCGGGAACTTCTCTGTCTGCGTGCATCGTTGCAATATCCTCTTGACATAGGAGACAAGTCCAAGAACTCGTTGATAAACAGTCTTGTTGCCTTGGGTGAGATTGGGAACTCACGCTTCTTCGGTCCATGACCCCTTGAGGATGAGCGGGCCGGAAAGCACTGGAATCGGCGGTGGAAGTGTTCAAGGCGGTCTGACGGTGGCTGTCCCCCATTGAGGCGGTCCCCGGGAAGAAGAAGCAAAGGGCATAGGTGGCGGGGCTACATCGGAGCTCCATCTCATAGGTGATGTCCGGGCTCTGACATCCGTGGTTGAGTTGAGCTCGATGGGCCTGGGGTTGACGTTAATTCTGGAGTTGTTGTTTGGGTCTTTGGTGCATATTGGGCGAGGCGAGCCATCATTTCTCCATGGTGGCGATTCATCTCGAGCTGTTGGACCATACCACCATGTACTCGGGCGGTGGTGGGAATTGGCACCAGCCCGACCTGCGGCCTAACCATCCTGCTATTATATAAAGGGGTAGTTACATTTGAGAAATTAAGCAAAGGAGAATCATTCATGATGAAACATATAATGAAAGTAGCAGATGGGAACTACATAGTAGTTGGCATATATTACAAAGGAATCATGCATGGAGTTCGATACATAGAGTCCGATAATAGACTACTACATCATAGGCCACGGGCTTGGCGAGTACATCAAATGCTAACAAGCAAGCCTACATCAGTCCCACGTCTGGAGGATGTTTGAAAGGGATAGTCGGCGGTGGATAGTCCTCCACCGGTGACACAGGGGCGCGGATACTCGTGCTGAATCCGGCGTCCGGTGGCGGGAAAGGGCCAAGTCTTGGAGAGTAGCCTCCCGTCGGCCAACCAACACCACAGGGCATCCGGTCTGGCGGGTGGATCCGAAAGGGCAGCTCTCGATCGGACAAAGGGTGCATCAGCGTCGAGCGATAGAGGTCGGGTGATGTACAACTTCGTGGCGAAAACTCGGTTAGCTCGATCCACCCATCGGCATGCGAACAAAGTTACGATGGTGGAAGGGCTCTCTGGTAAGTGGTGTAGGCAGCGGTTAGTAACCCTCCTCACCAACATCGAGCCGATAGCAATGTGCACGAAGGGGAGGTGTCAACCTCGATACTCGCGAAGGCGTGTCGGTTCGCATAAGCCTTCGTGGACGCCATATCGATGGTCCTCCAACACCATTGCGGTGTGCCCGATGGTGGATTCATACTCCGAGTAGAGGTGGGCGATGGGGTGCGCTCACGGTTGTAGTCTGGTACTCCTCATAGGCGGTTACTTTCGGGGTGCGGCGATAACCGGATAGGTCATCATCTCGGCTAGCCGGAGGATCCCGAGCACCAATGGCCGTCGTGTGGCGCACCTGCCTCGTGGGTTCCATCGAAAACAAAAGCGTTTCAAAGGAGTCAAATGAAGGGTGAAATTGTTCAAATACAATTCCAAAAACAACTAAGGCTATATCCACTTTGGGGTGAATCGGTCACGGGATCCTAGTGATAGTTAGTAAAATCGTTTAACCCGGTAGAAAGAGTTGAGCCCCGGAGTAAAGGGGGAGTAAAAGATCCTGTACCACCCGATGGCGGCGTGGGCCCGTAAGGCACACAACCAAGTTAGTAAAAGTTTTGCAATGTCTAGACTAAACGGCCGGAGTGTGGAAGGGGATTCCTCAGGGTTCGGTGATCCACTTGTGGCCCTCGATTCAATTACACTAATCATGCAAAATGTATGCGATCAAGATCAAACTCACGGAAGATATCACAACACAACTCTACAAATAAAATAAGTCATACAAGCATCATAATACAAGGGGGCCTCGAGGGCTTGAATACAAGTGCTTTCGATCATAGGCAGTCGTGGAAGCAACAATATCGAACAACATAAGTTAAACAAGGTGCCATAAGATGGCAAGCACAAGTGGGATCTGGTCGAAAGGGGCCTCACGGGATCCTCTAGGTCACTCCACAGTGGTAAATCGGGGGCACTGCGTAGTAATGCACCTCCGGAGTAGTAATTCGTGGGGGGGTCGGATCACAGGCTCCATCGTCGATTCGGTTCAGTGAGATAGGGAAAAGGGGAACAACAAGTGAGTACTCATCAAAGTACTTAAACAACTACACTACATATGCATGGATATATGTTAAGGCCATATCGGTGGACTGAGCTGGAATGCGAATAAGAGGGATAGCTAGTCTTGAAGACTAAACCCGGACTGCAACGACGAAGGGAAACAAAGTCCTCCAGTAACATCATATAAATAATCCTACGGCAATCCCACTCCATAACCCAACGAGGCGACCACGGTTATTCGGCACTTGGAAGGTGTGTTTATCAAGTATCCGGTTCTAGTTGTCATAAGCTCAAGGTACAACTCCAAGTGTCCTTTCGAAGATCACGGCTTCGAATAGATTAACTTCCCGGGGGCACCATCTTACCGCGATCCCATTTGGCGGACACACTTTCCGGGGTCATGCCGGCGTAAGATCAACGTCGCAGCCCACCTAACAGAGAGGCCAGCCGGTCTAAACCTAAGCGGGAGTGCAGGCCCCATCGACACACACTTGCGTTCGGGGCCGGCAGACCTAGCCTAAGCGTTCAGTCCAATCCGTGGGCCCCTTTTGACGTCAAGTGCGGTGATACCCGGCGGATACCCTCCTCCCGCATAGATGGTTAGTGCGTATAAGCTCGTAGCCAACCGGATCAAATACCAAGACCTCGTTAAGCGTGTTAAGTAAAGAGGCCCGACGGGGCAGCCCCTCTCCTGCGGTCTCAACCTCGCTCCGCCACAAAGATCCACTTTGGGGTGCTCCATCGGCCGACCGACTTTAGTCTCACATGTATCATGTATAAAGTATATGAATATACCGTGATCAACTCCCGGTGATCACGGCCCGATAATATAGCATGGCGAACAGACAAGTATGAAGGGCCGAGATGAATGAACTAGCAACCTATACTAAGCATATAGGATTGCGGTAAGTAACAAGAAGTTACAAGACGGGCTATGCGGGGTATAGGGTATCCAAAGCAGAAATGCTATGCTACTCTAATACAGCGTGTAGATAAAGTATATCGGTGATCAAGGGGGCTTGGGTTGCTGGCAAGAGAGGTCGTCGACCTTTGGTCGAAGGGCGGTGCGGCGTCGGTCTAAAAGTCTAGAAGAAAGAGGGAAGAACAATGAATACGAAGGATGCATAACGATGCATGACATGCCAAAAGCGATGCTAAGCGTGCCCTAACGTGGTAGAGAAGCTTGGTTTGGGGAAAACATCAGGGAAGTTATCCGGTTAGGACGTCTGTCAGACGGATGAGCAGGAGGAGAAAGTTTCTGAGTTCGATGGTTGAGGCGTGTGGTGAACGAGCGGATTGCGTTCCGGATTCGTCTTGTTACGACAACTTTCATGTTGAAATTATTTTAATCCGGATTACGGTTAAAAGTTATGATTTATAAAGGTTTTATTAATTTACGGAATTTTAATTAATTATTTAATTAATTTAAATTGCATTTATGACATCGGCATGATGTCATTTGGCGTCATCGATCAGGGGGTTGACTAAGTCAACCTGACAGTGGGTCCCATGTCATACACTATTAACAATTAACCTAATCAGTTAATTAACCTTACTTAATTAAGTTAATTAATGATTAGTGTTAATAAATTAAATTAATTAGTTTAATTAATTGCAATTAATTTAACTAATGATTGGGTTAATTAATCCGGATTAATTAGATTAATTAATTACCAATTAATTAATTAATTAATTAATTAGTTAATTAGTTTAATTCCTTTTTTTCCTTTTTTGTTTTTTAATAAAAGCGTTCTTTTTTTTTCGTTTTGGGGGTGGGGCCCCGTGACCCGAGGCCAAGCGGGGCGGAGGCGATCTGGCGTTCAGGTCGGGAAACGAACCCGGCCGGTCGGGAACCAGGCGGATCGAGGCGGGCCCAGGCCGGGCCAAACCAGCCGCCGGATGGCAAAGCCCGTGTGGAGGCCGGGGGCCGGGTTGGCCGGGCCTTGTGAGAAGGGGGGCGAGGCGCCCGAGAGGGAATTGAGGCTCGGGCCTAGAGCTGGGTGGGTCGGGCCCAGGGGAAGGAAGGGAGAGGGGCACAGTGGCCGGTGGTCAGACCCCGGGGATCGCGGGAAGGAAGGAGGGATCGGGGGTGGGGCCTTGGGCGGGAGCGGGGGGAGGGGGCGTCTGTGGGGGGCCCGGAGCCGTCTGGGGAAAGGGAAGGAGGAGCCTCCGGGGAAATGGGGTCTCGGCAGTGGGCTCGGCAGAAGTCAGGGGCGGCCCAGGGGAGGAGGCGGGGGCGTTCCGGGCGGGCGGCCGGACGGATGGTCCCGGGCTCGGCGCTCAGTGAAGGAGGGATCTCCGGGCGGGGAGGAGGAGCCAGGCGTGGCGCCCGGGGGCAAGGGGGAGGGGAGGTTGGTCGGGGCAGTCGGCTCGGTCGGGGGTGCCCCCGATCAGATCGGTCGGGGGAGGCGAGGGGAGGGAAGGGCGTTAGGGTTTCAGAGGGGGGGGGTTATCTGGGGGGGTGGTGGGCGGTGGGCGGCCGGGGAAGGGGATGGGCCAAGGGGAGGGGAGGGTTGGGGGGGGTTATCCCCTCCTTTTATTCTTTTTCTTTTCTCTTTTGTTATTTTCCTTTTTTTTTGGTTTATTTAAATTGCTTTGGCATTTTGTAAATAAGTACCCACCAATATTAGGTTAGGTATTTTAGAAAACCGGAACATTTTAGAATTAGTTTGAAACCCTTTTATCGTTTGTTTTATTTTAATTTTGTTTTTGGGGGTTCGAATTAACGAAAGTTAATTAACATAAGGGTGATTCTTTTTATAAACATCCGGCGTTACAAATAGTTGGCGAGGCGACAGCGATGCTCGATGGAGATCAAGGTGTCGGCGCGGTGGCGATGGTGATCATGGCGTTGCTTGGCGATGGAATCCAAGCACAAGATGATGATGACCATATCATATCACTTATATTGATTGCATGTGATGTTTATCCTTTATGCATCTTATCTTGCTTTTATTGGGTAGCATTATAAGATGATCTCTCACTAAAATTATCAAAGTGTTCTCCCAGTATGCACCGTTAGAAAGTTCTTGTCTTTGAGACACCCGTGATGATGGTGTGATAGGCTCGTTCAAATACAGGGGTGCAAAACAGTTGCACCCGGGAATACTCGAGTTAAACTTGGAGCCTAGCATATAAAATTGGCCTGGAACACGGAGACCGAAAGGTCGGCGTGAATCATATAGTAATATGATCAACATAGTGATGTTCACCATTGAAACTACTCCATCTCCGTGATGATGGGACATGGTTTAGTTGATTTGGATCACGTAATCACTTAAGATGACTAGAGATGTTCTAAGTGGGAGTTCTTAAATAATATGATTAATTGAACTTAAATTTATCATGAACTTAGTCTGGTAGTATTTTGCAAATTATGTTTAGATCAATAGCTCGTTGTTGCTTCCCTATGTTTTTATGTGTTCCTAGAAAATTGTATTGAAAAATGTTAGTAGCAATGATGCGGATTGGATCCGTGATCTGAGGTTTATCCTCATTGCTGGAAGAATTATTCTGGAAGCACCCTGGGTGACAGCCACTGCAATCTTGGCGAAGTTGTGAGCGTCGGAAAGCGGGTGATGACTCTTGATAGTTTAGTGCACCATTAGCGGCTTAGAATCGGGACCAAAGGCGTTTTGAGCGTCATGGACCATATGAGATGTTCAGGAATTGAAGTTAATATTTCAAGCAAATACCGAGTTGAGAATATGAAGTCTCAACAAGTTCTATAGCTAAAAGATGGAGGAAACCTCAACTAGTGAGCATGTGCCAGATTATGCAGGTACTTCAATCGCGAATCAAGTGGGAGTTAATCTTCGAGATAAGATAGTGATTGACAGAATTCTCTATCACCATCACTAAGTTACTAGAACTTCGTGATGAACTATATATAAGGGATGGCAAAGCGATTCCCGAGCTCTTGGATGTTGAAATCGTGAAGGTAGAAATCAAGAAAAGAGCATCAAGTGTTGATGATTGACAAGACCACTAGTTTCAAGAGAAGGTCAAAGGAAAGATAGGGAACTTCAAGTAGAAAGACAAGTAAGTTGTCACTCTGAAGAAGCCCAAAGCTGGACAAAGCCGAAACTAAGTGCTTACCTGCAAAAGGAAATGGTCCTTTGGGCGGAAATGCCACGAATATTTGGTGGATAATAAGGATGGCAAAGTGAACAAAAGTATATTTGATATCGGTTATTGATGTGTGCCTTACTAGTGTTTATAGTAGCCCCGAGTATTTGATACTGTTAGGTTGCTAAGATTAGTAACTTCGAACAGGAGTTGCAGAATGAGCGAAACTAGTTGAAGGGAAGTGGCGATGAGTGTTGGAAGTAGTTCAAGATTGATATGATCATCATCCACTCCTTACTTTGGATTAGTGTTAAACCTAAATAAATGTTTTTGGTGTTTCGTTGAGCATGAATATGATTTGATCATATTTATTCAAAGCAGTTATTCATTAAAATCAAAGAATAATTGTTGTTTTTACATGAATAAAACCTTAAATGGTCATACACCCAATGAAAATAGTTTTCAAGCGGTTTATTCATTTAAAGTCAAAAAATAATCGTTGTTACATTTAAATGAATAAAACCGATGGTTATACCCAATGAAAATAGTTTGTTGGATCTCGATCGTAGTGATACATATTCATAATATTGATGCCAAAAGATGCAAAGTTAATAAAGATAGTGCAACTTATTTGTTCTTGCCGTTTGGATCATATTTTAAGCATGAAGAAACTCCATCTTGATGGACTTTGGAATCATGATTGAATCATTGATGCGCGAACCATGCCTTATGGGCAAGATGACTAAAATACATTCTCGGAACAATGGAGCAACAAATGACTTATTGGAAATAATACATCTTGATGTATGCGGTCGATGAGTGTTAAAGCTCACGGCAAATTCGTTATTTCGACCTTCACAAGATGATTTGAGCAGATATGAGTATATCTACTTAATGAAGCAAATAAACATTTGAAAAGTTCAAATAATTTCAGAGTGAAGTGGAGAATCATCGTAATAAGAAAATAAAGTTTCTCGATCGATCGTGGAGAATATTTGAGTTCAGTTTGGCCTTCATATAAAACAATGTGGAATAGTTTCACGCCCTACATGGAACACCATACGTTGGTGTGTCCGAGCGTCATAACCGTCTTTATTTTGATATGGTCGATCAATGATTCTCTTACCAATTTACCAATATTGTTTTGGGGTTATGCATTAGAGCGGGCATTCACGTTTAATAGGGCACCATCTAAATCCGTTGAGATGACACCTATGAACTATGGTTTAACGGTAAACCTAAGTTCGTTTCTTAAAGTTTGGAGTTGTGGTGCTTATGTGAAAAGGTTTCCCGATAAGCTCGAACCCAAATCGAATGCGTCTTCATAGAATACCCAAAACTTTGGGTACACCTTCTATCCAGATCCGAAGGCAAGTTTTGTTGCTAAGATGGATCCTTTCTAGAAAAGTTTTCTCGAAAAGAAGTGAGTGGGAGGAAAGTAGAACTTGATGAGGTAATTGTACCTACTCCCTTATTGGAAAGTAGTTCATCAAAAATCAGTTCGATGATTCCTACACCAATTAGTAAGGAAGTTAATGATGATGATCATGAAACTTGGATCAAGTTGCTACCAAACCTCGTGGTCTTCGGGTAAGATCCGCCCGGTGAATCGGTAATCATGTTCGGAAGTCATGTTACTAGACCATGATGAACCTCTGAAATATGAGGCGATGATGAGCCCAGTTCCGAAATGGCTTGAGGCCATGAAATCAGATGGGATCCATATTGAGAACAAAGTGTGGACTTTGATGACTTGCTCGATGATCCAAGCCATGTAGATAAATGGATCTTCAAGAGGAAGGGAACAACGATAGTGGTGTTACTATCTACAAAGCTCGACTTGTCACAAAAGGTTTTCGACAAGTTCAAGGTGTTGACTACGGTGAGATTTTCTCAAGGGGCGATGCTTAAATCTGTCCGAATCATGTTAGCAATTGCCACATTTATGAAATCGGCAAATGGATGTCAAAACTACATTCTTTAATGGATTTATTAAAGAAAAGTTGTTATGATGCAAAAGAAGGTTTTGTCAATCCTAAAGGCTAACAAAATGTGCAAGCTCGGATCCATCTATGGTGGTGCAAGCATCTCGGAGTTGGAATAACGCTTTGATAGTGTGATCAAAGCATATGGTTTTTGACTTTTGGAGCTTTTTTCAAGAAAGTGAGTGGGAGCACTACAACCTTTGGATAAAATATGTGAATGACATATTGTTGATGGAAATAATGTAGAATTATTACAAAGCATAAAAGTATTTGAAAGGGTTTTCAAGGAAGACCTCGGTGAAGCTCATATTGAGCATCAAGATCTATAGAGATAGATCAAGGCCGATAAGTTTTTCAATTAATACCTTGTCAATATTTTGAAGTAGTTCAAAATGGAGCGATCAAAAAAAAGTTTTGCTTTTGCAAAGGTGTGAAATTGGTGAGACTCAAATCCCGACCACGGAGAAAATAGAAAAAGAATGAAAGTCATTCCCTATCCTCGATCATAGGTTCTATAAAGTATGCTATGCTATGTACCAGACCTATTTATACCTTGCCTGAATTTGGCAAGGGAATACAATAGTGATCTAGGAGTAGATCCTTTGGACATTGTCAAGAACATCCTTAGTGAGGACTAAGGAAATATTTCTCGATTATGGAGGTGATAAAAGAGCCGTTAAAAAGTAACTTCGATGCAAGCTTTTTACCGATCGGATGACTCTAAGTCTCAATCTGGATACATATTTGAATGGGAACAATTAGCTAGAAGTAGCCCGTGCGAGCATTGTAGACATAGAATATTTGCAAAATACATACATCTGAATGTGGGACCGTTGACTAACTTCTCTCACGAGCAAAACATGATCATACCTTAGTACTTTTGGGTGTTAATCACAAGCGATGTGAACTAGATTATTGACTCTAGTAAACCCTTTGGGTGTTGGTCACATGGATGTGAACTATGGTATTAACCATCGGATGTGAATATTAGTGTTGAATCACATGATGATGTGAACTAGATTATTGACTCTAGTGCAAGTGGGAGCTGAAGGAAATATGCCTAGAGGCAATAATAAAGTTATTATTTATTTCCTTATTTCATGATAAATGTTTATTATTCATGCTAGAATTGTATTAAGAAAATAATACATTGTGAATACATAGACAAAGTGTCACTAGTATCCTCTACTTGACTAGCTCGTTAATCAAAGATGGTTATGTTTCTAACCATAGACATGAGTTGTCATTTGATTAAGGGATCACATCATTAGAATGATCTGATTGACTTGACCCATTCCGTTAGCCTAGCACTTGATCGTTTAGTATGTTGCTATTGCTTTCTTCATGACTTATACATTTCCTATAACTATGAGATTATGCAACTCCGTTTGGGAGGAACACTTTGGTGCTACCAATCCTGCTGCTGGGTGATTATAAAGGTACTACAGGTGTCTCAAGGTACATGTTGGGTTGGCGTATTTGAGATTAGGTTTTGTCCTCCGATTTGGGAGAGGTTCTGGGCCCTCTCGGTAATGCCATCACTATAAGCCTTGCAAGCAATGTAGCTAATGAGTTAGTTACGGAATGATGCATTATGGAGCAGTAAAAGACTTGCAGGAGATTGAACTAGGTATTGAATCCGGGATCAAACCTCGGGCAAGTAACATACCGATGACAAAGGAACAACGTATGTTGTTATGCGGTTTGACGATAAAGATCTTGTAGAATATGTAAAGCCAAATGGGCATCCAGGTCCTGCTATTGGTTATTGACCAAGAATAGTTCTAGGTCATGTCTACATAGTTCTCGAACCCGTAAATCATGCAACAAGGTTTGATGCGGTTATATTATGAGTTTATGAGTTTTGATGTACCGAAGGAGTTGGTCGGATGAGATCGGGGACATGCGAGTCTCGAAATGGTTGAGACATAAAGATCGATATATTGGACGACTATATTGGAGTTGGAAAGGTTCCAGTGAT
>JAHIAM010009230.1:0-11975 GCA_021605205.1 Aegilops longissima
TCAACCGATCGATCTCGGAGACTCAGACGCTTGATGGCGCTGCTTTCTTGCCATGGACATCGGCGACCACTACCTGCATCTGCCGCAAGACCACGATCGACATCAACCCCGCCGCACCGTCCTCCCATGTCGACGCCGCCTTTATCACCCGCCGTCAGCCAATCCTCCTCGGAATTATGCGACCTCCACCGCTACACACAGTCGCCATGCCTTTTGCGCGCTGCCGCCGGTCCATGCCTATTGTCCATCCACTGCATAGATACCATCGGCCCTACGTGGGTCACCACGTGCAACAAGTGTTTGGTTAAATGCCCATACTAAATTTTATAGCCCTTCTTTCAAGCAATGGATTCAGACAAGAGTATATATACGAGCACTACATTAAGTCGTCGCGCCCTCGCCCAACAAGGAAGAATATGTGGATGAAACGACGATGATGCTGGTGGTCCTTGCAAATGCGGAGTGTGCAAAAGAGCATGTACTCAATTTTAAGGGGTCCATCAAGGGTCATTGAGTGCCGGCTTAGAGAAGAGCACGAGGCCATTTGACGCTGATGGACAACTACTTTGCACTCGATGCCCTATTTGCGGAAAACTTGCGCCGTGCTTTAATGCGAAAAATGATTTTGATCAGAGGTGGTCGGTCCTACCATGACTACTTCACCTTGAAGAAGGATGCCATAGGAAAGATTGGATTCTATGGTTACAGAAGTGCACGGCTGCATTGTGTATGCTTGCATATGGCACGGCCGCAGATTCATGGGATGAGTACCTCCAGATGTCCGAGAGCACATGTGGGGACGCCATGGTCTTGTTTGCTACTGCAATGTGGTCAAGGTGTTTGGACCTTAGTAAGTGAGAGAACAAACTGTTGCAGACATTGAGCGACTCTTGGCAATGTCCGATGCAAGAGAGTGGACAGATTTGCTCGGATCTCTTGATTAGATGCACTGAGATGGAAGAACTATCCAAAAGCTCTACAAGGGCAATATCAGGGTCATCTTAAGAAGCCCACAATCATTCTTGGAGCAGTTGCATCATAGGACCTTTGAATTTGACACACTTTCTTTGACATGCCTGGGTCTCAGCAATGACATCAATGTGTTGGAGATGTCTCCATTGTTTGCTAGTTTGGCTAAAGGCCAAGCTCCTTCGTGCAACTACTCTGTCAATGAGCATGTGTTCAGCATGGGCTAGTATCTGGTTGACAATATCTATCCTCAGCCAGTTGGTCGGAAAATGTTTCGCTCTGCCCAATGACAAGGAGCAGCTAGAAAGTATGTGGAGATGTCATTTGGAGTACTCCAGGCCCATTTTGCAGTTGTTCGTGGACCTACTAAACAATTGAAACCAAAGACCTTGTGGGAGGTGATGACATGTTGTGTGATCATGCACAACATGATTAGTCGAGGTGACGGGAAGATGTTGTCCTGGTCTGGAATTTGAGAATATGAGTGATCGATCCAACTTCAACATCAGAATCCGCCTAAATTTGATGAGTTTGCTCAAATGCATCAAGAAATTCTGCATCGAGCAACTCATGAGCAACTGAAAAAGATTTTGATTAAGTACTTGTGGGCATTAATGAGGACAACTAGTACATATGTGTTAGTTCAATTCAAATTTGAACTATTTTAATTTAAAACTTTGGATTATAATATTTAACTTAGAACTATTGTCTTATGTGAATATTTGCATGTTATTTATGGATGGAATATGTTGTTTCCTATAATTATTTTGAGTGTTATGGTCTTAAAAAGTAGAGGTGGACATTAGGGACAAGGTCGGATGGCGAGTCCCACATCACTGTCCGTAGACTGGTCCCACGGTCAGCAGACAAATACTATGTCCAAATTAAGGGTCAGCATTGGAGATGCCCTAAATGTTTCATCAAAATCACCCATCTTTGTGTGCAACTTGCTAGATCGTCACTTCCAACGCACTAAGCCATTTTTAGCATTAACGTTACATACTGGTAAAGGATCCAATGTCTGTGTGTGCGTCAAGATTCAGGCTGTTGTCATTATTTTATTCTCATTTTCCTGCTATACAAGACGTATACATTATCAAATACAATTAGTAGCCCCCACCTTTGTCATTGACATGCGGCAATAGCAGGAATGTGACAGTCCATTCTCTCTCTCTCACATGGTAAATCCAACCATTAATTTCGTCTTGGGTAAATTGCATCGTCCATATCTTTTAATCCATAAGTTCATTTATGAAACTTTTATATATTTGAACTCCTGGCGCTAAAAACTTTTAACCAAGACTAATCTTGGATACATTTCAAACACCTTTAAATTTCATTGTTTCACATTCCGTATGTTGAATTTATTTCACTAGAAAAGTTGGGAGACACCTATTTCGCTAGAAATATGTGAAACAAAGTCATTTTACTAGAAATCTATTTAACACACATATATTTAAGATACCTGAAACAAACCTTTTCACATTCCATATATTGAATTTTTTTCAATATGCTATTTAAAATATGTGAAAATTTATTTTAAAGAGAAAATAGGTTATTTAGAAGTTGTACAGTTGAAATAGATGTGATGTTTTTGAAACAAGCTAGTGAAATATAGGGTGTGAATTATGAAATTTAACTACATAAAGTAAAATTGTAACGTATGATTGTGAAACTGATTATTTGGAAATGTGTAACAATTTATTTCAGAAAACTGAAATAGATTATTTGAAAAATGTGTAACTAAATTTTTTTTTTTGAAACAAGCCAGTGAAAAGTGAAATGTAGGTTCTGAACGGCCTGAGGACGTCGGCATAGCTAGTCATTCCGGTAGTGCATAAAGCAAGAGCTTCAGCGACCGGCTCAAGTTTACTGCTAGTTTCCTTCACCGATTCAGCCTTTCCCAGAGCAGCCCAAGTCTTCTCGAGCATAGTAAAAAAATTCAGAGTGAGTTTCCCACATCATTTCATAGCGGAACGGCCGCTTTATGACGATTCTGCGGTTAGCTGCTTCTAAGTCATTGAACAAAATAATTCGGGAGTAGTCTGACTTTGCAGCCACCAAATTGCAGACCGATGCAAAAGGGAACATCGATCGCACTCCAGCTGGCTGTAGCTAGTGCTCTGTCAAGCCTGACCTTGCAGTAATGACCTCCTGCTACCTTTTTTTCAAATGTCCAATCTCACTACCCGATCTCATATCTTGTTAAGTATATTTAGTAACATTGGGTCCTCTCTGTCACGTTCAGAGCTATCCGAGCCACGACCTGCCGGTGCTTTCTCTACCACCACCGCTGTACCTGGGCTAGCAATTAGATCTTGGGCAATCGGCAAGGCTGCATTAGCAGCAAGTGCCGCTGTGTTTTTATTCTTCTTTCTGCCGTTCTTCTCTTCTCCGAAATCTTCAGTATGCTTTCCTCTTCCTCCTCCTTTTTTAAAAGAAGGATGATGCCGTCTCTGCATCTGGGAGATGCATGCGGTCATTTTATTGATTATTCTCGAGGACTTTACAAATTAGAACAACAATATGCCGAATCCGTCATCTTGGCAACATCTGCCGCTACTCCTATCCAAATGATGAAGGGGTGCAAGCTGGGCCACATACCCAAACCTCTCACCTAAGCCTAACATATAAAGCCGGAGGCCCCGACCAAGCCATCTGCCAGGTCCGGGGCTCAAACCGGTCCTGAAGTGTGCAGCTATGACGCACCGCTATCAGCAGGACTATTCCTTGACGGATTAGACTTGTTCCTGTCTGCACGATGCTCTACCGATTCAGATTCAGTCTGCACTTTCCTGAACATCAAAAGTCTCACTAGTTCCTCGAGTAACACTTCATTAGATCGTTCCTCACAAAACCTCCCTGTATGTTTCACGAGGTCCCCTTGACATACTCTGCCAACAGCTTCAAAACACACTGAGGCATGCTTCAAATCTTGATCCTAATCCAACGAGAAAGATGAACTGCCGATAAACCCTATTCCTGAGACGTCCGCCTGGATCACCCAGGCCGGGAGGCCCAAGCAGTGCACAGAGGCAGACGTCCGTAGGGGAAGAAAACTCAACAGCGCGCTGCCGCCAGAGTCGATAAAACCCTAACCAAGAGGGTAACGTTTACCAATTCCCCACAAGAGCCTTGGGGGAAATGTAGCCAGAGCGGAATTTCTAGAAAAATCAGAAATTTGAAACAACGTTCACCTGGCCCTTGGCAGCCAGGTCCCATATCCGTCCAGCCCAGGCATGTAATACCTTCCATTTCCTGCCGAGCCATGAAATACCTTCCATTTCCATTTCCTGCCGAGCCATGAAATACCTTCCATTTCCAGCCGGAGCCGGCCAACCGGACGACGTCTCTCGCTACAGTTCGCACCCATCTCCGAGGCTCCCACCTACCAACCCTCGCCCCCTGCCACCAACAGCAAGCACACCACCATGATGGCGCCGCCGGCGCTGTGACCAGGAGGAGCATGCCCTTGTTCGACGCCGACGTGTTCCTGGGCGACGTCGACGTGCTTCTCCCACCAGCTGGAACTGAAAGCGCATCTTCATCTGCCATGGATCTCCGCCAACCGGCCGTGTTCCCGAGGAAGGAGACCCGGATCCGCTGCCGGTCGCCGGCGAGCGAGAGGTGCCCTCCGCTGGCCGTGTTGCAGGTGATCAGCGCCTACTCTTTGCTCTGCAAGCTCGAGGCCAAAGCAGCGGATCTCCATCCCACGTCCCTCCTGCACAGGCTCCACGACTCCTGCTGGAAGAAGGGCATGGTATATGTAGCATCTCGTCTAGCCATCTCTGGCCTACGATTTATGTTTTCTGGATCTCCCATGGCCTGCACATTTTTAGGTCTAGGATATACATCCCGAATTTCTGGATTTTAGCTGGGCGTCAAAGTCTCGTGGTACTGATTACAAAAGGCTTTCGCCTGCTTTTATAAATAAAGCAATGATTAACCAGAGCCCAAGTACAAACGCATCCCACCACAACACAAAACACACCCAAGACGGGATACATAGACGCTGAGCGCAGCAACACCACCCCTAGCACAACAGAGCAATCGAGGTCCTCCACCGTGAACACGCACGCCACCGCCAAGAGATGAAGCCGCATATGACGAACTGTGCACTCCAAGGCGGCGCCTTCAAGAAGGTTAAACACCAACGCGCGCCACCGCCCGACCTGACGATCAGAGTTTCCGAGCAACACATCGGCCGATGAGAGCCGCGACGACGCCTTCAAGAAGGGAACGAGCACGCCGCCGCCGTCCGTCCGAGGATAGAGCAGGTTTTCACCCCGGCCAATATTCATCGCCACCGAACGCCACACCCACGGCGACCACGCCACCCATATGGCCATGGCCACCGGGCAGCACCAATCCACGGGCTCTGCCCAAGAGCACCGCGGAGCCACCACCAGGGCCGCCGCCCCGGCCTCCCAGACCTGGATACCACCTCACCTGAGGCCCGCAGCTACCCCAACCGAAGAAACGAGCGGAAAGGACCCACCTTTCGCACCCCTGGGTGGCCCTCAGCAACGAGACCCGAGGGCCGCCAAAACTAACCTCCATCGACCCGCCCAACGGCACGGGCGCGAGGCTAGGTCGGTCCTGCTGCCGGGCGCGCGATCGAGCCGGTCTCGCTGCGGGCGCGAGACGGGCCGGTCCTGCTGTCGGGCGCGAGACAGGGCCGGTCCTGCTGCCGGCGCGAGACGAGCAGTCCTGCTGCCGGGCGCGAGACGGGTGATGGATCGCAGCTGGGGAGGACCTGCCTTCGACGAGGCAACGCCGAAGATGAGGGAGAGGGATCGCAGGTCGAAACGGACTGCCTACAAACGAGCCGACGCTAAGAAACCAGCCGCCGCCGCAGCCGCCCGCCAAACTGCCGGATGCCACCGCGCACCGTGAAACGCCGCCGCAGCCCACAGCCGAGCAGCAGCCAGCCGGGCCGATGCCCCAACCCGCGCCGCCGCCGGAAACAAAGCTTCAGATCCGGCTGGCACGCCCACCACCACCGCCACCAAGTCACCGCGCCGAAGCGCCACCGAGGCACGGGCGGATCCCGCCAGCCTCGGCGTCGGCGGCCCACCCCCCGCGAGCACCGCAGCCGAGCAAGAGGAGCCACGCCACCCACGGCCAGCGCCAGTCAAAGATGACGCCTGGGATCTGGTCGAAGACCAGCCGCGCCGCCACCTCGCAGCACCACCCGCCCCAGCGCCGCTGATGCACCGTGTCGCCCACCACGGAGGGAGCGCGCCGCGCCATCGCCGCACCGCCCACGCCGGAGGGAGCCGCCCTGCGGCCCGCCTGCGAGATCGAGGTCGCCGCCGCCGCGCGCGGCGGAGCTTTGCCAGCCGAGCCTAGGGCGACGGCGAGGGAGGAGGGGAGGAAGGCTGGGGACCGGCGGCGGGTTAGGGTTTCCTCCGCGCTGGGGCGACACGGGAGGAGGGGTGGATTGCTGTCTTTGGTTGTTGGTCATGGTACTGGATTAACTGAACCAACATCATATCAATTCCATTATTTTTGTATTTTACAATTAACAAGGAGGATACAGCAGGTAAAAAGTGGTTTCGTTGATTTGCTCCGCCAATAGTGCACTTCATACTTGCTTCAAGGTTCAAGGTTGTGTCCTTCCAGTGCAGTAGCTCCATGTTTTGTTACAAATATTATACTAAATATTGTAGGTTTGTGATTGGTTGTTAGATGGAAAGAGCCTGTAAAAGCCTGTAAATCTTTGTATGTCTAGCATTTTTGGTACTATATAGTTCAGATGTAGCACCTCAAATTCTGGTTTTTATCCGGCGACAAGGTGTCATGGTACTGGATTAACCGAACCAGCATCATATCAATTCTTATTTTAGAATTATCGATACAGCACGAAAATAGTGGTCTCCCTTGATTTGATCCACTAGTAGTGCACTTCTTACTTGCTTGAAGGTTCAAGGTAAGACTTGTATCCTTCCAGTGCAGTAGCTCCATGTTTTGGTACACATATTGCATTAAAATCATCTGTAGAACCAATATTATACATATAGTTGAGATGTAGCATAGGATGACATCAACTCCCCCTGAATTCTGATTCAATTAACTTAGGTATATACATATTTGTACATTATTAATTCGTCTCATCAAACCATTGTGCTGTGTGTAGACTGCTGTGGTGGAGGCCGGAGAGGGGATCTACACCTTGTTGCTATGCAAAGCAACCAGGTGAGAGGTCTAGCTTGTTCTGGTGTTGGTCTGCACCAACGGGGCTTTACGTGGCATGCCTTCAGATGCTAAATAAGCGATGCCTCGCCCTTGTGCTTGACCTCGAGAAACCGTTGTGTTTTCTAACACAGCGGAAACCTTCAAAGGCGATTGGACAAGATTATGTCAGGCTTGGAGGATTTGGAGCTTGATGCTGCTAATGAATCAGCAATGTCTGACGAATTCAATCGTACTTTTAACGACAAACAGTTGCTTATGGATTTCGATGAAACGGGTGCTATCACTATGAATAGTTACCAGACCGTGAGGAGCCATAGTGAACAGGGCATGTTGCGTAAACCCAGTGGACAGCTCGAGCTTATTATCCGTCCTATAATCAGGGTACCGGGCAGGAATGCTGTATTGACTCGCATCGCTCCAATGGCATGGCCTAATTTAAGACTATATTGTAAATCACCAAAGTATCCTTAATATAATTAGTTGCTATTTGAAATGCTGTTTGAAAATTGCTTCAGGGTGCTCATCAAATTAAGCAACAATATCCATAGTATTTTGTGTTGTACCAGATTAGTATTTTATTGTAGCAGATTAGTATTTATTGTAGCTGATTAGTATTTATGTTGCATACAAACTAATCTTAAAAATCCATAAAGGCCCTTTATATTGTTGTTTACATTGTTTTGTGTAATTTATCAAAGGAGTTCCTTTTTTCTAGACATCAACGATATTACTCTGTAGACAGGTGGCATATGGTTCCAGGCTTCGGGCTTATACCGAGCAGCCAACATAAAATACAGAGTTTAATCCGGATTCAAACGACATTGATGTTCATCTCAAGATTGAACCCAATTTAATTAGGGCAAAATTCTTGAAATATTATTATCTGTGTATTATGTAGGTCTAGTTCTAAATAAGCCGGTTTACACAAGCCAAATCCACAAAGTCCAGAAGAATCACATATGTGCTAGTAGCAGCACGCACACATCACAACTATACTAAAATAGCGTTCTCTGTTCAACGTTAATTGTCGATGTTTTCGCAGCTCCTCCTGTCCTAAAATTATGTGCTCATTTCTGTTTTATTAATTTATTATACACCAATTATTTTCAAATATAAGTTTTTATGGATTTTCCAATATATGTTTGAAATCTTCTTATATTTTCTATATATTCTTGTCAACAATTAATTACTTATATCATCGCTATTACTTGCTGCAATATTACATGCCATTCAGGATCCAAACACTGGTTATTTTGTAAACATAAGGCCTGGCTGGGATGATTTGAAGGGTTATTTGATTACTTGCAGTGGGTGCCAAAGATTTAAAGTCTATGTTTGCACAATTGCTGGAAGAGATTATGCTCTTGAGATATGGAGATTGCTTGATCCTGAAGGCAGTCTGGTCAGCCTAAGAGAGATTTCACAACGTTTAATATGTGTGAGGCCAGGTAAAATGAGGCACGATTTTGATTATTTTCTAAATATTTATAGCTACGCTGGATAGGGATAAGCCTAAGAGAGAGTTCAAACTAGTTGCATTATAAATATTGATAGTTACGCTTGATTGGTGTAAGTACGTAGATTACTAGCTGCCAAGTACTGTTTCTCAAATACTGTACACGAAAACAGATAATATATTTCTCTGTGTTAATTTTCTGTAGCTAGTATCGCATAGCATTTTGACTGGAAACAGACTAATAGCATTATTTGTGTGATCATTCATGTTGCCATTTATAAACATAACTACTAGAAAATCTTTATATATGATTAATGATTATGTCTCTTGTCCATACCTCATATACCTTCTTTTTGTTGGATGTCAGATTCCAAGAAGTCACTTGAGCGTGTGTTTCAAGATAGCTTATGTCACCCAAGTATGGCCATGGTGCTTGATGACCGTAGGGATGTTTGGGATGAAAGAGATAAACGGCGAGTTTTTGTAGCACCACCTTACAAACCATTAGTTGACCCTGAAGACAAGGTAATTTATCTGTATCTTAATGCTTCTGTATTTTGATTTATGTAGGTCATATCTGGACTAGTCTAAAATGTTGCATGCATTTTACCTCAGGTGGCGAATGGTCATAGTGCGCTTCATACTCTAACAAATATTGCATGCCATGCCCGCAAAGGATTCTTCAGGTTTATATACAATATATGAGATAATATGTTATAGCCTCATCTCTAAATATTTTCTCTGTTTTTGTCGGTCATATCTATTTAATCAATGGTTTATATTGTAGTGAGTTTGATGGGATGCTACAGAAAAAAAATGAACTAATGTATGAAAATGAGGTATTGGATCTTCCATATAGCCCAGATGTTGGTGACTACTTCAGTTCAAGGTATTTTCTTGCTAAATTTATATCATTTGATACATGCCTAATATTCAGAGATTTTACATCACTTGCAATTATATTCCAGAATAATAATACTACAAGACATACTGGTGCTCGATAGTACGTAGCTGACAATATAAGTGGTGAAGTAGAGAGAAGCAAGAATTAATGAGCAAGTCAGTTTTGCTCAATTTTTCTACTTGTTAACCTTCTCAACTAGAGAAATAAAATTAAGGTTATGTTATGCCATATTAATTTAGGATCCCTATTAACTTAAATGATTGTAGAATATGGCATCATACAATTCTATGTCTTCCATTCTTTATGGTACATAACAGATAACTAAATTATAGGCTAGTGAACATAATAGCTAGTCAAGGATAATTGACGTGAATGGCTACTTGATCAACATGGCCAACTAAATCCATAATATATATTTTTTGATCAAGCTAACAAAGTACAAAATTTGTTGTGAGAATGTTTAATGGTCGTACTAGCACCGAGTCCAACTCAAGAAGACAAAACAAAATAACCAATACGATATTATTCCTGTCAGTAGGGGGTTGGCATGACAAACAAAAATGAAGCACTATGTGTGCAATTAATAAAGAATGTAGATAATAATGGTCATCTGAGTGTGTTATTGGTTCCACTATAGTTTTCTTCAAATTCTATTTTTCATTGCAAGTTGTAACTAATAGACAACCAAAGATTGAAATCTTAGCTACTATAGTCACCCATTACTATTGTTGTACCTTGTCAGTCAACTTCTTTATAGCTCAATTTTCTTTGTACACATATGACAATTGTAGTGACAAAATCAAGTAACTTCATTTATGCAGCCTTGACCTTTTGGTTCATAAAATGAAGTGAATTGTCTCGATATGCATTTCTGGCAATGACCACCAATGGAGCACAATTTTGTGGCCAGTTCATGGCAGCTAGCTGGTTGTGGTGATCAAAACTAAATGAGGATCGAGCTAAATCAATTTTGAAGCCAGTGTACTTGTGTTCACAACTCACCTGGTTCCGTTTGTCAAACTTCCGACATGCTTGTGATTTCTTTTGTGTTACTCATTACCTCCCGAGTTGTGGGTATTAGTTAAAAACAATTGACTTGTGGTTTTGCATTATCTCAGCACTAAAAGTTGTGTATACTGCAATTTCCTCCCTACCATTATATAGAAAATACATACTATAGCAAATTCATTGTCCTTTACTTCTTCAGCAAACATCCCTCCGACAACCTCCTCTCAACTGTATGTCACCTCTCGACAATGTCCATGACCCATGATGTCGTCAGCCATGCCACCACCAACACTAGACTTGGCAGGTCATGTGACGGTACTAGCTCTGGTTCCTCAGAGGCCTTGTCCCATTCATGGGGGCCTCCACAATGTCCAACAACCTTCTTTCAGACCCTCCAGATCTTCCCAACTTCTATGTCGTGTCCTCCTCGTGTGCGACCCATGCGGCCCATCCTTCGCCAGCACCATCTTCATAGCGGCCTACACGAGGTCGAGCGGCCTCAACAAGGTGTTAGGGACATCATGTGCTCCTCCAGCCACCCTAACGACTCCTCCACAACCTCTCGTTATTGCGTACTTTTTGGAGCTCCTGATGCCAGCAAGGTGTTCGAGCTTTTGCCTGCAAGATAATTTATCTCAATAAGTTGGCACTGGTGGAGGCGAGGAAGAGGGGTAGGGAGAGGCCATCAGGGCAAGGAAGAGGAAGAATCTACTAGAGGTGATTTAAGCATGACAATGATCATCATTGCTAATTGATCAATATAGTGAGACTCTTCATTTAGTAATAAATAAGTTTGCCAAACTGTAATATTCTCAAGTAGTTGTACACAAAATTCAAAACATTTTCCTAAAAATTTAATTTAAACTCTTCTTTGAGTTCTAGAAAATTATAATGCCATTTCCTTAAAAGAAGCTTAATCACGTTTTGTACAAAGAGAAGGAATCAGATATTTCAACGAGGATGGTTTTCCAGCCAAAAGAGCAAACAAGGTGAAAACTAAACACAAATTTTTTTTGTGAGGAAAACAACAATTGAGCTATTTTTATGTGACAAAAGGTTATAGTTGTGCTTGAATTTACTAGGAATCGTCTAATTTTATTTGAGTTGCATGCAAAATCATCATATCCACTCAAAATTACATTTCCCCATGGCTACTTCAAATAGACTACTGCTACCACTTGTTTCATGCTGCTTCAAATAGTCCATAGAATACTGCTATCATGAGCCTTCTCCATGGCTCGAAGCAGCGAGATCTTGGTGTGCCGCGATATCCGAATAATGACACACGCCTTTATCCAATTGTTAGCACGCGTGACAATCTTGTCGGGAATATGCCTAGAGACACTAATAAAGTTGTTATTATTCTATTTGCTTGTCCATAATTAAGTTTATATTTGTACGATATAGCTGCAAGGGTTCTTGAATGTGAGATTCAGAGGC
>JAHIAM010009234.1:0-13635 GCA_021605205.1 Aegilops longissima
TCTCCTTCCTGCCATCTCTGCCTCACGTCAGTAACTCCGTTTTCGTTTTAGATTTATTTCCGTAACAATTTAGTTCCGTTCTTGTTTAGCTTATAACTTTTGATCTAGAAGTCCAATGATGCTGATTCTTTTTGCGTTAGATCACAATTTTCTTGTAGTTTCAAAACTATATAATTTGTCTATGTTTGGATTTATAAAAATTGAGTTAGATCAGATTTGAATTAAAGCTTGTTTTGCTTATTCAGGGAGTTTAAAAATAGATTTTTATTTGATTCTTTTTCTACTGATCACTAGTGATCATATTTACCAGTGGTAAAAACTTCAAAATAGTTTGAGTATTTTAGCTTATTGTTTCATATAAAACAAATTCTGTTTTAGTTCTACTCGAATTATAGCTACTTCTTTTCTATAGTTGTTTTTAAATTATTTTATTTTATATTTCAGAAAGTTTATGTTTGGTTTCTATTAGTTAAACAGTAGGTGTTCAACAAGTTTTATATTTATTTTTATTTTGTTATCGTGAAATCAATTCAAGTTAGCTAATAACTTGCAATGGATTTCTCTACTATTTAACTCCCAATTGAAAATACTTTCAAAATAGCTTTATGAAAAAATACTTTATTTTTTCTTTGTCTTAACTAAATTTATATTTTATTCTCTGTTATTTTAGTGTTTTATTTTCCGTTAGACAAAACTATTTTTGTGAATGTTGTGAAGAAGACTCCCTTGTTTTATTTGAAGTTCCTTGAGTTCTTATTAGCTCTCTCTTTTGTTTTGATTGTTAGTGTGAGTGCTTATGTGAATGATATGTTTGTTATATAGATTTCATCGAGAGTGGAGTAGTCTATCAAGTTATTTCTTGAAGCGATAATTCTTCTTCGTCAACATCACCGAGCAAGTTCACTTTGACCATGCTTTCTTACCTATGTTTTATTGCATTTAGTGGCACCTTGCAACCACCCCTCGGTAGTGTTATTGAATCCTTGTAGTTGAGTAGTATGCATGAGGTAGGAACCCACCGTTACCAAGCCGGGCGATATTTTATTTAATGCTACGCTATAGTAGGCGGGGTTTGGTATGAGTACTCGGAGTGGTGTGAGAATGGAGATTCTCGTCAATAGCGACAACTCCATGGAATCTGCAAGGACTGCATCTTCAAGGCCTCAAGACTTCAAGACTCGAGACAAGAATTCAATACACACTCTTGGGTGAAGGCGTTGTGGGCACCTGGAGAAACCAGTGGTTGGCGGGATGCATGGAGAAGCGCCATGACATCTTGCGGAAGCTTCACCCAGACTCAAAGGCGGAAGAATACTTCAGCTGGAAGCTTACATGCAACCGAAGTCATTATGGGCTCTGGCTTGGTTGACCTTAGTTGTGACTACTGGTGGGGCGGTACTAGCAGGATGTAGAACTACGGTAGGATGGGTTGAGTCGGACGGTGGTCGGAGGAACTCTTTGGAAGACCATGTTTGGTCATCTTGTTCTCAAACACTCTGAAGTGCGAGCGTAAAGAGAGGATCGAATCTTGCGGGTAAAGTGTACAAACCTCTGCGGAGGTTTAAACCTAATCGATTAGCCGTGTCCCGGTTCACGGACAATTTGAGCATCTGGACTGGATCTATCTGGAACTCTCAACACGGATTGATAACTTAATTGTGGGCAACTTATGATGATTGTGGGCTATGAGACATCGGTTGGCGGAACCATGTCATGATAGAAAACTCCATAGTACAGACTTCATTTATCCTTTTGGTGTAGGAAAAATAAAACCAGCTTTTCAAACAAAATTCGAATCTGAGCCATAAAGCCATATTGCATATAGTATAGTTTTATCATCTGTTTTCTTTTGTGATCTTGCGGTACATTCAATGTTTGACCTACGGCGGTATCATGTTGCGATACTTTCTTCCACGGTAAGAATCGTGCGGGTTACGGTCTACCTCAACTGGTGGCGTTGATGGGACTCCACCCGATATTTGTTTCTTTGGACATAAGGTATATATCAGTTTTCGTTAATTATACATGTGATTGCACTTTGATATATACATTGATGTCTTGTTTCCAGATCGATCGAGGATGGCAGCAACACGGAAGCTTGACCGTCAGGTTGCTAAAACAGAAATTCTAGCCATGTTCGCCAACTCATCAACCTTAAGCAATTTTCTTCAACAAAGCATTGAAATTCTTTTGTAAATTCATAAACTCTTTAACACTAGTCTCAAAATCATAGGGCAACTTATTAATATTTCCATAAGAGTTGTTGTAGGAATTACCATAATTATTAGAGGAATTACTAGGAAGCGGACTAGGATTAAAGTTTCCTCTATTGGCGTTGTTACCAAAATTGTTCCTACCAACAAAATTCACATCCATAGATTCATTATTTTCTCAATCAAAGTAGACAAAGGCATATCATTGGGTCGGAAAAACACTCTTATTAAAACAACTTATAAGTTCATCCATCTTTCGCTCAAAAATTAATTTCCTCAATGCATGAACCTTTTTACTAGTAGATCTTTCGATTGTGCCATTGAGATAATTAACCATAATATTATCTAGGAGTTTGTGGCTCTCTAAAGTGATTTCCATAAAAGTGCCTCCGGCGAATCTAAAAGATTTATAGAAGCAAAATTCAATCCGGCATAATTTTTTTGTATAATCATCCATAGATTCAAACCATGTGAAAAATTCTATCATTAATTTCATTCTCTCCCAAGCTTGTAAATGTTCATGATCAAGTTGCTTAAAATTCATAATATCGTTTCTAAGAGAATGATCTTAGCGGGTGGAAAATACTTAGAATAAAAGCATCTTTGCACTTATTCCAAAATCAATACTATTTTTAAGCAAAGCGAAAACCAATTTTAGCATGATCTCTAAGTGAAAAGGAAAATATAACAATATCATTATCCACTTTTTCTTTTCATATCACAAAATCAACAAAGTTGTTTAGATGTGTAGGGCATCTTCACTAGGAAGGCCGAAAATTGATCTTTCATGACAAATTCAAACAACATTAATTTCACTAGATTCAGCATCGGTAATAAAGACAATGGTTACTAAGAAAATCATTGTTGTTGGTATTGGAAAAATCACACAATTTAGTATTGTCTTGAGCCATCGTGACAAGCAAGCAATCCAACACACAAGCACAAGAGCAAGCGAAAAAGGGTGAATGGAAAGGGCGAATAAAGCGGCAAGGGTGAAGTGGGGAGAGGAAAGCGAGGGCAAATGGCAAATAATGTAATCACGAGGGATAAAAGTTTGTGATGGGTCGGTATGTCTTGACTTGTGTAGACTCCCGACAGCGGAAAATCCTTCTTCGCCTCTTGAACCTGCGTTTTTCCTTGAAGAGGAAAGGGTGATGCGCAAAGTAAGGTAAATTTTCCCTCTTTGAGAACCAAGGTATCAATCTAGTAGGAGGCTACGCAAATCCCTCATACTGCCAAACAAATAAGAATCTTGCAACCAGCGATAAAGGGGTTGTCAATCCCTTCCGACCACTTGCAAAAGTGAGATCGATAGAATAATAAGATAAATATTTTTGGTATTTTTGTTGTATAGATTGAAAAGTAAAGATTGCAAAATGCGTAGAAAGCTAGTTGTTGGGAGATTAATATGATGGAAAATAGACCGGGGCCATAGGTTTCACTAGTGGCTTCTCTCATAAATATTCGGTGGGTGAACAAATTTTTCGAGCAATTGATAGAAAAGTGATATTATGAGAATATCTAGGCATGATCATGTATATAGGCATCACGTCCAAAATGGGAAAACGATTGCATCTACTACTATTACTCCACCTCGGGCTATCCGGCGCATCTAGAGTATTAAGTTCATAAGAAGGGTAACACATTAGGCAAGATGACATGATGTAGAGGATAAACTCAAGCAATATGATATAAACACCATATTTTATCCTCGATGGCAACAATACAATCTGTCATTTTACATCCTTTGGGATCGAGCACCATGATTGAACCCAAACTAAGCACTTCTCCCATTGCAAGAAAGATCAATCTAGTAGGCCAAACCAACGATAATTGAAGAGACTTGCAAAGATATCAAATCATACATAAAAAAAGGGATTCAAATATTGTTCATAGATAATCTTGATCATAAACCCACAATTCATGGATCTCAACAAACACACCACAAAAGAGTTACATCGAATAGATCTCCAAGAAGATCGAGAGAACTTTGTATTGAGATCCAAAGAAGAAGCCATCTAGCTAATAACTATGGACCGAAGGTCGAGGTAAACTACTCACAATCATCGGAGGCTATGGTGTTGATGTAAAGCCCTCGTGATTGATTCCCCTCCCGTGGGGAAAACCCCAAGATGGGATCTCAAGTCGGAGAAGGTTGGGCGGTGGAAATAGGGTTTGTGCTGCTCTGGATGTTTTTGGGGTATATAGATATATGGCGAAGGGTAGGTCGGTGGGCTGCGAGGGCCCACGGGTGAGGCGCGGGGCGGCCGCCTCCCCTGTGGCCTCCTTGCTATTCTTCGTCCCTCCAAGTCCCCGGATCACGTTTGTTCCAAAAATCACTCTCCCGAAGGTTTCATTCGTTTGGATTCCGTTTGATATTCCTTTTCTCGAAACATTGAAATAGGCAAAAAACAATTTCCTGGCCTTGGGTTAGTAAGTTGTCAAAAATAATATAAAACTGCATAAAAATGCCATTAAACATCCAAAACAAAATATATAATAGCATGGAACAATCAAAAATTATAGATCGTTGGAGAAGTATCACCGCCGTGGGTTCTTCGCCCAGTTAGAGGCGGGGAGATTGAACTACTCGGCATCCGTTACCCACTTCTGCAGTTCTTCAAGTGGTAAATAAACTCTTTTTCCTTTTGATCTATCAAATCCGTCCACTTCACCCAAAGTGGTTTACGAACTTCCAAATCTGGATCTTTGTTTCTACATCTCATATCTTGCAAGTATATTCCTTATGCCTCACAACTAGTTAGATTCCTCCTTGTACTTATTTGGTTTGTACAAATCGGAACCAACTCACTTCAAATAAGTGAATGTCTTCACCTATAGGTCAATGTCTTCAAACTAATTTATCTTCAAAATCTTCTAAGAATGCATATGACCTCTTCCCCTTCCCTCACATCTCTAATGCTATCACGGGTACATGTCGTGGAAGAATCCTTGTTCTCATAGTGCGCATTCATTTGGAATACTTACAACATCATTGAATCTCCCGAAGCCAGCTCTTGTCGACCGTAGTGAAGCCTTTCACTATCTTGAAGCCTTTATTGAATATAATGTCAACTAAAAAATCTCCAAGGAAAGGTGGCAAAAAGCGTCGTGGCAATATTTGGGACCTTTGGATCTATATGAACTTTAAAGTCGATCGAGGAGAACTACAATCAAGAGACCGTCGTTATAATATATTAGGGGAAAATGGTTCAAGTATTATTTCACCAGTATGCGAAAAGAATCTTTTCAAGCGCTTGGTAGGCGATATTCTTCTGAAATTTCCCACCTAAAAACTGAACCTATTGCTCAAGGCTTCTATACATAATGGTCCGGGCCTCGGCCGAAAATGCCTACAATCATCACGATGGTGTCGTGGCGATGATCTCTTCAAGCGCAACTTTCGGTTTGCAAAGTCTCTGCCAAGAACAAAAGGCATTGGACTCAACTTCAACCCGGTTAAATGCGCTCCAAGGCACGATGGCGTGGCGAATCCCAATGTCCCGGCCCCTTCAATGGCGATGGGCTCCTCTCCCATCGCGCTCAAAGGGCCATAGTAGATCAATCTTACGGTGTCCAAACTCTAAGGATGCATCCATCACGAACGAAGAAAAGTCAAAAGCTTCAAAGCCCTCTCTGCTCCAAATGCTTTTGTGAAGCCTTTAAAATTACCTCCCAACCAAGTATCGATCGAAGATTTATCTGTGTCTCCAAGAATCTCAAGAAGCCCAAGAAGATTTCTAGGCATGACCTTACTCCTGCTGTATTGAATGAGGGGATACCATCGATCTCAAGTGATGAAGATCTTGGAGATGATGCTCGAAAATGTTGATCAAAGCAAGAAAGGGTTGAGATCTCGGAATCTACCTCTTTTGATCTGATATACTCAATAACTTCATTGATGAATGGTTTGAGGACCAAAGCATCAACATTGATGATCTGCATTTGCCGTGGACATCTCACCTTTCAAGGAACCATTGCCAATGAACTTGCCTTAGCTCAAAAATAGTTGAACGAAGAACAAGATAGACTATGAGAAGGCTCTTCAAGAAGCACTGCCAAGCTTGTGTTGTTGATGTGCAAAATTCAAGCAGATGCATGACCTCAAGGACCAGTTCAACAAGAAGCGTGAAGAAGCCAAAGGCTCAGCGGCCATGAAGTACTATCTTGGAATGTGGGCACTGAAATTTGAAGAAAAGGCACTTGGGCGTCCTAGCACGACCCCAAGATGGCTGCCAAGGAGAACAAGAAGTCCTAAAGCTGAACCAAAGTCTTCAAGGCAGGGGAACCAAGCATTGTCTTCCACCCGGCATGGCTTTCGAAGCCAAAAGGTCCCCGGTAACCGAGCAAAAGAAAAAGGCAAGGAGGCTAAAAGCCCGATAAGGAAGCATCAAGACAACTCGATGTTGCTCCCTCCAAGAAGGTTGAAGACAAACTTCAAAGTCTTCAAGAAAAAGTGTCTTTGCTGCCTAGAGCTACTCACCGTTGAACCTATCTTTGTTGCTCCTCCTTCAACCCTAAGCCCGGTTGATTCATGAGCCGCTTCTCAGGCTCCAAAAAGTGAAACTTCCCTGATACAGAGTGAAGACATTGGTCTGAAGACAATGTTGATGATGATGAAGTCCTTCCTCGGCTTAACCCAATCGGTATCATCGTTTGCTCCCGACGGTGAACTCATTAGCATTGGTGGGTCCCTTGACACCAGTTGCTCAAGATGATTCATGGGTGGAAAACAAGGACACCCCCTACAAGATGAGATCCCCGTACTCCACCGGCACCAAGTTTCAAACCCACCCCTCCCGGGTTTCCCTTTTGGATTTGAAATGTTACCCATGGAACAAAGAAACCAAACCCCCCTCAACCAAAAGCCCCCCGTGCGACCAAATTTTTGGCCCGGCCCCGAAAAAAAAACTTTGTAAAAAGGCCCCCTCCGGGGCTTTAAAAAGGGGTCCCCCCCTTCCAATGTCAAAGCAATTCAAAGAAAGGGAAAATTGTGCAAACAAAACCCCCAACCTCATTAAGGCACAATCAAGGGGGTTTTTTGGTTCCACTTTGGGGCCTCAATAGTTAATAAGGGCCTCCGTTGCCAAAGCCAAGGCTGAAGGCTTCCGCTTTCAACAACTAAAGGGGTGACCCCACATTCTTGATGCACCAAACCCCATACAAAGGGCCCAAGATCTCCTCATGGTTTTGGAGCCATAAAAGCTACTACTCCCGCATCTTAAAAGACGAATTTTTCCTCATAAAGGCGGTTGTGATGGTATGGTTGGCTGCCATGCCTTGAAAAGCCCTTTGTTTAAGGGTTGGGCTGCTGCCATTTGTGGTGACAAAAACCTTTGGAGCGAAAACTTCCGCGTTTTATGCCACTTTGCACATTCGATGCTAGAGGATCGAAGACTTGGATCCTTGAGTGGATACGGTGGCGTACACCATGAAGTAAAGCTTCGGGACATCATTGAGCTTACTTCCCCCCTCTGGTGAGTTGTTTGAACTGGTTGTCGGCTTCATCAAGATGGGGCCGCATATTCGGCGAGCCCAACATGGGCGGATCTTTGAGTTTGTCAAAGCGGATCTCGGGGGGTCCCGAACTATCGTCTGGCGGATGGTAACAGGAGACAAAGGACACAATGTTTTACCCAGGTTTGGGCCCTCTCGATGGGGTAAAACCCTACTCCTTGATTAATATTGATGATATGGGTAGTACAAGAGTATATCTACCACGAGATCGGAGGCTAAACCCTAGAAGCCGGTATGGTATGATTGTTGTTAGATCCTACTAAAACCCTCGGTTTATATAGACAGGAGGGGCTAGGGTTACAGTCGGTTACAATGGGAGGATCTACATATCCATATCGAAGCTTGCCTTCCCGAAGGAAAGTCCCATCCGGACACGGGCGAAGTCTTCAATCTTGTATCTTCATAGTCGAGTCGGCCAAGGTTATAGTCCGGCCATCCGGACACCCCTAATCGGGACTCCTCTGGCCACGAACGGGCTTCAATGGCGAGTCCGGGGTTGTCTTGGATTGCAAGGGGTTCCTCCTCGAATGCTTCATAGAAATTTTGAAACAAGGAATGTGGCTCTGCAAATAAGTTCCACATACCACCGTAGAGAATAATATTTACAAAAATCCAATCTTTGGGCGTATTCCCGGTGACATCACCTCCCAAGCCTTTATTGAATCGTTTTCTTGTCCCACCTCGGGCACTTAGCGGCGGTTTTAACCTCTTGTCGACGGTCGTGTCCCCTTATTCGGTTCTCATCAATCTGGCGTTACCCAGGGCCATTAATTCTGCGCTTGGGAGATAGCGAGTTTTACCCGGTGGTGGGGGCCATAGTTTCTTCCGCCCATATAAGGGATAGATCCACCTTTCTCATCTTTCTTCCTCCTTTGCTTATCCATTTCCTTTTCGAGCTCCAGGGAAGTCCACATCCCCCTCAACCTTCTCCGCCATGTCGGGCGGAGGCAAGTGGATGGCCTCCTCCGTCATGGAGGGACACATAAAAAGGAGAAAGCGGATGCTTGTCCAATGACTGCGCCGGCTCCCCGACAAGGGCAGCTCATCCCACCCGGGCCCCATGAGAGGTGGTGTTCCTCACCCATTTCCTCCGGACTAGGTTTCCCCTTCACCCATTTGTCAGGGACTCATGTTCTCCGGCTGGATTTCCCGATCGGCCCGTCTTCATCCTCAACATCTCGATGTTCATCGTCGTGTCTTTGCATCCAGCCCCCCCATGGCTGAAGACCTACAATGTCAAACCGAAGGAGTGGCGGCCAAAGCGGAGTCGGCGCCAGGTGGGCAAGATGCCCAACGTTACATGGCTCGAGGCTCCTTCGTGGAGACCATAAAGGGGTGTCGGGGTGGTTCTACCACTTAGCGTGACCCTGAATGGGCAGCCCCCAATCGCTCGCATCCCCACGGCTCACCTCCGAAAGAGGCGGGCCCTTCGTGGGGAATGGAGGCTGGACTCAAACCTGCGTCCAAACACGTGAGCGAAGCTCAAACTTCAGCGTAGTCGGTCATGCTCATCCGCGGGATCCTCCGTGCCAACAACGGGCTTTGGTTTGGGAGTTTGATCGGCCTGACAGAACCTGGTAGGCTCTTGACACTCGTCGAAGATGCGGAAGGTCTTTCAAGGCGCCCGAGCTCCGCATCCCTCTGGGATCGCGTTCAGTCCCATCAAGCCAATCGGTAATATTTTACCCTTCCGGGTTACTTGTTTTCCATAGTTTGATTCTTCGGGATCCTCCTTACCTTTAGGATTGGCGGAAGGCGTCCGGGCAGATTGCGTCGGCTCCCTTGCAAGACCAGTGGGGCCCGAGCTCTGGTTCCGGCACCTCGTGGTCGGAGAAAAAAAAAGAAGAAGGCCACGGGAACTGAAAGAGTTCCGTGTGTCGGACTCATTGTCCGTGACTCGCGGACTTCTCCCGCAAGGAGGAAGAAGAGGCCTCCCCCTCCGGGGGGAGAGCGAAAGGAAGCCCCCCAAGCGGGGGCGGAGGGTCAAAAGGAAGAACCCTTCCTCCGGACTCTCCACCCAGCGGCGAAGGAGGGCCATCGGGGCCAACCCCGCAAAATCGTAATTCCGGATACAGAATAACTCATGGCGTTCCCTTTGCCGTGTCTTCGGCGCCGAATATAATCATCGATCCGCCCAAGGCGAGCTCGGCAACCGTCGGCTCCCAGGTTTCGGATGTGAATAGCACTTCACTTCCCCCTCCCCCGCCCGGCGGATGATCGAGATGGAGTCCCAAAAGGATCCAAGCCGGAGGAGGTGGTCTGGAGCGCAAAGCGACCTCCCGGACTCGGTGCAAAGGGATAAAACCCCAAGGGCTCCAAGTCCGGCCGGGGACACCCGGAACCTTCAGCGGTTTGAATCCGTGCCCCTAGTAAGAAGGGCAAGCCTCGGCGGACCTCCGTCAACGAAGGCAGGATAATCTCTGGAGGTGTAGGCGCCTCCATCGGCAGGCGCCCGCCTATTATGAGTGTGGTGATCGGAAATTCGATCCCCAAGCGGGTTGGAGCTTGTGGCCCCTTCTAACATGCTTTGAGGTATGTATTTAAGATATGTAAAAATATTACCGCATAGCGGTAGTGATGCTCGGTTTGGTGTTAGGAAAGAAAAGCGGGGAGGATCAAAAATATCTTGAGAGTCTAACATAAGTATGTCAATATGGGAATGCAGGCCTTTTCTTGACCTCTGCCGCCTTGTGCGGGTCGATGCATTGAAGCGAGCCTCAAGCGGTCGAGCAGCTCGGCCTTGCCAAGCAGCTCGAAGACAAGGAAGGTAATTACCTTATGTAAGTATATAAAATATGTGGTTGCAAAAATGGCAGGACCAGCGTGGGTATTAGGGGCCTGGCAGGGTGGTGACCCTGAAGGCGATGTCAAGGTCGAAGACAAAGGCGGCCATGGGCGCCCCGGCGAGAAGGAGGCCGGGGGCGGAGGTGCAGCAAGGCTCCAGGCCTCGTGGAAAAACATGAGAGTTTGGGCTTGACTCAAGACTCGAGTCAGCTCACCTCGGCCCTTGAGGCCTCCCCAAGGCGAAGCCCAAAAAGCCCTCGGAAATTGGGGATGAAGAAGATGGGCGGCTAAGGCATTCTTTATGCAAAGCAAGCACGTGAAAGTGAATTACTTTTATTACAGTCGGGCTCTCGGGGGTTGGGAATCTTCCCGGTGTGTTAAACCTTTGCCGCATTCTCTGGGCGAATAGGGGAGCTCGGCGGAGAAGGTGTTGGTCTTAGTATCTTTGGGCGGACACGTGCAGGACCAGTAAGATTGGTCAAGCTCCATAAGGTGACCGAACAGGCCATGAAGGGTCTCATAGTCGGGTTGGCCGGGGAAGCCATGCCGGAGCTACGGGTGGTGGGCGGTTGGTGGATGCTGTCCATGGCTTGAAGTCATCAGCGCTCCATATGCATCGAAGGTGCCGTGGGCCTTCTAAAGTGCCGGGGCAAGATGGGGAGAAGCTTGTGACAGGCGGACCACGGGAAGGAGCATCGCAAGCCGAGATGTATTATGAGGCGTCTGAAGGGTGCCATTAAGGGATAGTGCTCCAAAGATGTAATTTTTAGTAAACTTCGCATTTGTGATCTGCGCTGAAAACTTGTTCATTCGCTAAACGCTTTTAATTTAAATATTACCTTTTGTGTGGCCGTTTATTAAAATTGAGAGATGGCGGTAAAAACCGCCCCCTTTGAGCTTTGGGGTGTTAGGATAAACTTGGCGCTCTTTTCCCATTCTTGGGTCCTTGAGGCGCTCAAACCGGAATAAAAATGGGACTATAATGTTTGAACACTCTCCTTAGCCATAGAATTCTATAATTTTAAATTTCGTGAAGCCTAGTATTGGAAGACCAAGTTGAGGGCTATCACGCCTAGGCGGAAAAGCCGACTCCTCGCTCTAAGCGGCATAAGTCTTTAGGGACTCAAAACCTCTCGAACAACGACCAGCTCTCGCCCTATCATGGCGGTCAGTTTAGCTTTCTCCAGGTGCTTAGCCCAGCTCAAGCTGAGGCTGTCGCGGTGGTTCTCCCAGCTCTACCTTAGCGATATGGGCGTAAGGTACCAAAACATGGGGCAGGAAACCCAACTATTGACCCAAGACATGATTGGACCAATGCATATAATGCTATAAGTTGAGTGCCGCCTTGTGAAAGTGTTGGACTTATCCCGTTGTGTCGGGGAAAGGCAGGGTACCGACTTGCCTGCGGCTGGGCGTGGCTCAAGGGTGGCCCCCGGCCCATCTTCATCGGCACAAGCTCAAGACCCTCGAGGGGCCAACCTCATGGGGGAAGGGAAGCTTCCTTAGGCATGGCCTCGTCGGTGGCTCGGAGGCGGAGAGATCAAGGCGGGGTACCTCATGAGGTGCCCGGCAAACCATGGGACCAAAGGCGGGGAGGGGGGCCCAGCCCATTGTCCTCCTTTCCTCTTTGGTGCAAAGGGGCAAGCCGGCAAGAGTATCAAGCAAAGGCATCCGTTTGATGCCAAGACCAAGGCCATGGGGGAAGGAAGTCATCGTGGAGCCCAAGGGCGGCACCCAGAGCCTTTGATGGGAGGACCAACTTTAGTCCGATAAGTGTACTAGATGTTTTCAAAATGGCCAATTGTTGGGCCCTTCCCGCTTGATATTTGGGAAGGGCCGGGGCTCTTGCCTATAAATAGGACTAGCCACCCACGGGGTAGAGACATCTGGATTGGGTAGAGACATCTAGAAAATCTTAGAGAGGATCCAAGAAGGGAGAGGGAATGAACCCCCTAGCAGTTCATCCCCGCCAAACGGACCCTCGGGCTGTTCTTCATTGTTTTTCATCATCAAAGGAGGCAATCCACCACACCACCCGGGGGGTGTTACACCACAATGGTAGGAACGTTATAAACCTTGTGTCTCATGTGTTGTTCCTTTTGAGTTTAGATCCTAGTGGGGCGAGGTGCAGGTAGGTAAAGGCGAGATCTCCGCGGCACCCTAGTGTTGAACCTAGAGGTCTGGGAACCGAAATCCGACAATATGTTGGGGTACAAAAGGTGTATTTGGCTGTACCAAAGTGTATGGGTGCAACATGTCATTAATGAACATATATAGATAAAAAAGGGAATGCAATAATAGACAAAATATGTATTGTTTATTGAAAAATTCGGTAAAAGTAGGGCCGATACAAATAGTCAGAAGCAAGAGATGGGACTTTTGACATGTCCCCCCTCGGCGAGCTGCGGGATGATATTTGAAACAATATCTTTCGTTATAGAGACCACTGGACACTCGGGCTACGCCTCCTGGCTGTTGCATCGTGTGTTGGTGATTGTCTGCGGACAGGCCTTGTAAGTGGAGTCAAAGTAAGAAAAAGAATGACAAAATCGGGGCCCTAGTGCGGTTCGCCGCATTTTGGGCATCGTGGTCATCCCTCCCCTATGCCCATGGTATTTCGGGCGTAGTTATGGCGTAATCTTGGTTTGCCAATTTCGCGAGGGCTGGGGTTGGGGCGCATTCTGCTTCCGGGCGTGCCGGCGGTCTTGTTTGAGTTACTCGGGGCGGCAGCGGTGTCGGGCGTTTAATAGCGGTTGGAGAATTGCCTTGAAGGCTGCTTTGTACTTTCGCGAGGCGCCGTATGCTCCTCCGTTCGGAGGCGTTATGTTCCATTGACCATAATGACTCCTCGAGGGCCTGGCATCTTGAGCTTGAGGTATCGTGTGCGGCCCGCATTGAACTTTACTCCGGTTTCCGGCGATCGTGTAACCGGGAGCGGACTATGTCGAAGATTAACTCCTCGCTTGGTATCGGGATCGAAGACCACCTCAAGTGTACGAGCCTGCGTTGGCCTCTACACGGTTGGCGCCTTTAAAGGTCGTCTTTGTGGGTTTAATCCTTGAGGATCTATGCCCATTTTTTGCTTTGTATCCTTATAAAGCGAGTTGCTCTTTGGCGCCAT